>JAMPIV010012777.1:0-205000 GCA_024509875.1 Oreohelix idahoensis
GGGGTGTTTGTTGTGTGGTGGGGGGTTGGAATTTGAATAGGTTGGGTATATGGAGGGGTGTGTTTAAAAAAATTAGGAATTTAGTTGGAAATGGTTGTTTAGGGGTATTAAAGTGAATGGAGTGAGTTTGAATGTAGTTTGGTTGTATGGTATGGATATATGTGAGGGTTTTTTTTGGTGTTAATATAAGTTGAGGGGGTTTTGAGGTTGTGTGGGAGTTAAGGATATGAGGAAGGTAGATAGTTTTGGGTGTGGGGTAATGTTATGTGTTTGGATGTAGGTATAGTATATATATAGGTTGAGAGGATAATGGTTATTTATTTAGTAGTATTGTGGAGGGTATGGTATTAGTTATATATGGGGGGTATGTTGAGTGATGTGGGTTAGTATGTATGTTGAGTTTTTAGTATGGTATATATGGGTTTATATTTTTTGGTTTTTTTGGGAATATTTTTTGGGTGGGTTAGAGATGAGTGAAAAAGAGATGATGTGGTATAATTTAAACTTGTGCCAAGCCTTCTTATCCCGTGCCATCCGCTCAAGGTTTTTCCTTATCATCTTCATCCCCTTCATGTGTGTCTCCAGTTTTCTTCTCCATGTGTTACATGGTGGTCATCTACCTCACTTACCATGGGGGTTCCAGAACAAGTCTAACTGGTAATGCTATCAACAGGTTTCCTCAAAGTGTGACCTATCCATCCCCAGCGTTTTCTTCTCATCTCTTATATATCTGCCATTTGTCTGGTTCTTGCCATTAGTTGCACATTAGCGATCTTGTCATACCTGTTCAAGCCTTCATTCTACGTAAGCATCCATTTATGAAAGTCTGTAGCTTTTTGGTTGTTGTTTTTGTTATTATTTATTTAATTATTTATTTACCGTTGTTGTTCTCAATGTTTGAGAACCATACAATAGGACTGACCTAATATTTGAATTGAAGATTCTGATTTTTGTGCCGGACTTGATTTCTTTTGATACCCATAGATTTTTTCACACTGCAATGAAATCTCCTCTAACCCTTTGTATTCTTATTTTGACATCATTGTCTGCCCCTCCAACAGTATTTATATTACTGCCATGGTATATGTTTCATTCTACATCCTGAAGTGGTGTTTCTTCAAGTGCAATATTGCTATCATTTATTCTCATTATCTTTATTTTCTCCCTGTTTATTTTCAGACCCGACCCACTGGCTGTGACTTGGCATCCAGTATTTTCATTTTGTCTTGCATCTGATTACGATTAAGGGACAGAGGAGCCAGATCGCCGACAAAATCTGGATTTTCCACAGCCAGAGTCCACACGGGATATAATCAAACCATAACAAAAAAAAATTGTATAATTATATAGATATCACCATACTATAGAGACTAACAGATATATGACATACAGACAGACAGGCAGGCAGATATACAGATAGATAAATAGACGAACAAACAGACAGACATAGAGACGTCAACTATACAGATAGACATAAAACGAGGTCACGAATGAACGAAGGAAATCTTTATTTCATCACTTTAAAGAAAATAGGCATAAGCAGGTTATGGAGTGTACATACAATATCCAGGCTAATCATCAGATAAGCTGTTTGATGAATGCTGGGAGTTTTACTCAAACTATAAAGCTGAAATCACTGAACTTGAAACCGCCGTATACCATTTGAAAACTATATTTGATGCCTTGTCCTCTAAGGCTCAAAACATCGCCACTTTAACTGACTCAGTGTCTGCCCTTCAAGCTCTAGAAGACAGTGGACATTGCAGAACTTAATTAACCAAACTAGTCCGATATGCGTTCAGCTCATCACTTTCTATGGCATCAGAATTGTTATGCAGCGAATTCCTGGACACTCAAATACATCCGGCACTGACAAAGCAAACACATTAGCAAAGAACATGGCTAATTGAACAGAGGGGACATGGGACACACCGGGAGAGAGGTTTACAGACATGTGGCCGGTCCTGATCCTGGTAACAACATCAGCCATCTTACATGGAGAGGGCAAGGCATCTTTTTTAACTCCGAACACAACATATAACACTCAACAATCACTTGAACAACCACTCGTGTGTTACCGGGGCCCACAAAGGGAGCAAAGAATAGTAACACTGTTCCCTGCCATGCATGTCGTAGAAAGCGACTAAGGAGGTTTGGGCATGGGGCTGGTTACCTCATCTTGTAAAATATTTAAACCACAAAAAACTTCAACAAACATGGACAAGTCAATTAAGGAAAATAAAACACAGCCATGTATGATGCAACACAGAGAAAGCCGAAAGGAGTCTGTGTTACTGACTAACCTTCTTTCTTCTAGGAGAACTTCCAGATTTGGCACCTGGAATGTTCGGACATTAAACGAACAAGGGAAAGTGGCACAAGTAGCAGCAGAATTGAGGGAATATAAAATCGAGGTTCTGGGAATGTGTGAAACAAAGTGGAAGGGGGTAGACAAGAAGAAACTCATCACAGGTGAATTGGTGCTGTCCTCGGGATATGAAGACGAAAGTTCACACCACAGTGAAGGGGTAGCTCTTGTGTTATCTAAAGAAGCACAGAAAGTACTCATTGAATGGGAAGCCGTTGGACCCAGAATAATAACAGCTACGGTACTTTTAAAACAGCTAAGAAAGAAAATAAATGTAAATGGCATCCAATGTAATGCACCAACTAATGACAAAGAAGAGTCTGTGACAGAAGCATTTTATACTAGACTACAGGAAATTAGGTAAAAAGTAAAAAGAAGAGACATCACAATTTTGCTGGGTGACATGAATGCAAAGATAGATACAGTCAACACCGGTTTTGAAGAAGTCATGGGAAAACATGGGCTAGGAATAATGAATGAAAATGGGGAACTATTCTCAAACTTCTCTGCTTCAAATCAATTGGCTATAGGAGGAAGCATGTTTCCACGTAAGAGAATACACAAGGCAAGATGGATATCACCATACCATAGAACAGATTGATCATATATGCATAAACAAGAAGTTTAGATCATCATTGCAGGATGTAAAGGTATACATAGGAGCAGATGTGGTATCAGATCACCACCTTCTGATAGCCAAAGTAAAAATGAAACTCAGGAGATATGCAACAATGCAAAATTATAGACAACAATTTAATGTAGGACATTTAAGAAATCAAGAAACAAGAGACAAATCTGCGGTCACAAAATCCAACAAATTCCAAGTGCTCCAACAGCTGGAAGATGTAGAGAATACAGAAGACTATTGGCACTAATTGGCAGCAGGTCAAAACTGTATGGAATAAGACATGTGGAGAAATACTGGGAAAAAGAGAACGACAACAAAAAGCATGGATAACAACAGAAACCATCAATAAGATAAAAGACAGGAAAAACAAGAAAGCAGATTTAAATACAAGTAAAACCAGAAGTTCCAAAGCCTTGGCTCAAGAAGTGCACACAGAAGCAAACAAAGAAGTAAAAAGAAGTATCAAAAGAGACAAGAGGAAGTATATTGAGGAGTTGGCAAGAGAAGCAGAAGATGCTGCAGCCAAAGGAAATATGAGAAAACTGTATAGCAGCACAAAGAAGCTAACAGGGAAATACAAGCAAACAAGTTGCCTCATAAAAGTCAAGAATGGAAAACTGCTCAGTAATATACAAGAGCAAATGAAGAGGTGGACAGAATATTTTGGTGACCTTCTCAATAGACCAGCTCCACACCCCCCCCCCCCCCTCCCCGGACATCCAGTCAGCAGAAGAAGAGCTAAAAATTAAAAGTGAAAGACCAAAGAAGGAAGAATTAAAGAAAGCCATAAAGCTCCTAAGAGATGGAAAAGTGTCTGGACCTGATGGTATTCCAGCAGAAGCCATCAAAGCAGATATCAACACGGCTACAGAGATGTTATATAAATTACTTGGTAAAGTCTGGGAAAGGGAAGAGATACCAGCAGAATGGAAGAAAGGATATTGTAGAAGTACTAGAAATCACCATGATATGTAGAATGTCTATTTAAAGGTGTGTAGCAGTACTCTACTGGATATGTTGAGGTGGAGCTATAAAAAGTTCATGTGTCTTGGTAGTACCACTCAACATGGAGGGTTATCGCCCTCAGACACCAAGGATGATGAGGCAAGATCTTATGGTGTCGTGGTCTGGTTTATGTGTGACGTGTTTATGGAGTCAAGTATCAGACAGGGACGTCACATCAGTTCATAAACGTATAAAGTCAATAAATCGTTGAACAGCAAGTGATGTTGTTGGTAACATATAATATACGCCACAATGACAGGATTCATGAGGATAATTATGCAGTAACATCACAGGTATCGAACAATAGTCATTACATCAGTGACGTAGTCAACACGACAGGAAACAGCATACAGCATCAATAGTAATGGTAAATATATGCCTTCTATGGATATCGTAAACAGCTGTGCATGTAGTCAGGTGGTAAGCTTTCCCTTTCCATCATAGCTAGTAGATATCAAATGGGAGATTAAATCTAGTCTCCTATATTCGAACTCAGCAAGACAGGCATGTCTTCTGAGCGTCATATATCATCGTCCTCGAAGTTCCTTAAACAACAAAGGTATCAAACCTAGACCCATCAGTAAAGTTCAGGAAGCAAAGGGTCCTTAGGACAGGCATCAATCGATGCATGACAATATAAGTGGATCGTGAGCTGAGCAAACTTGTCATATCATAGACTCTTCAATAAGGCAGGCTACGCACAAATGTCAACATCAAAAGATGGCGATACAGTTACTCAGCAAGAAAAGTCAATTACCTGTTCATCAGGAATTAAATCACATAAATCACTTAGGCCTCCGGGCACTTGGAATAACATAGAGATATATCATCTCAAAAGGAACAACAATGATGAGGACTCCTTCCTGAATAATATAAGCAAGGACAAAAACTTCGTCCTGCTTCACAAGCAAAATCTGCCAAGAGTCTCTACTGGGCGGAAATCGTTTACACAAACGACACAGACTATGACATGCGCAGACCGAGCGAATCGAGTACAGTTCAGCTAAAATACGGAACGAAGAATGTTCTCAGAACAATCGACTTAAGACTCGAACCTTAAAAGGGAATGGCATAGCAACTTGTCAACTGTTTCTAGGAAAAGAAGCCCTGAGCGCTTCCATAAATGGTTATGACTCAAGATCGTTCACAGAAACTATCGTCAGCCTACGCTATCAAGATAAGACAACTGTTTGAAGATGCTATCAAGATTAGACAACTGTAGAAATAAAAGTGACTACGATTCCATGGGTTCCTTCCCATGCATTACCAAAAAATTTAATATATAGTCAAAATGTATAGTCAGAATAAGTTGCGACAAGTCTAGCCCAACATTACCGCGACCTCCCGATTAAAAAAAAAATGTGCAACATTTTTTTTTTTTTAAATATCCAAGAGTAAAACCAAAAGCGGTTTAACAACGCACGAATTATGCGCGGATAACTAATTGCACTGCCTAATATGAGGCTAAATTGACATATAAAGTGTCTGGTGAGAATATTTCTCAACAGATAAAAATCTGACTCGAAAAAATATATCGGGGAGGTGCCACCATACACTACGCTTGCATGAAAATACAATATATATATGCAAGTGACATATTATCATAATCAAATAGCGGTGTCATACTCTAATACCGCTTAGAATGGATGTACACATCTGATTGAATATTAAATAGTACATTATCTAAATCAGGGGTCGGCAAAGTACGGCACGCGTGCCAAGCGTGGCACGTGGAACGATTTTCAATGGCACGCTGAGTGAATTAAAATATTGTACAGTATATGATCTCATTAAAAAAAAAAAATAGAATTTTTAATTAAATAGAAGCATATAATTCTTTTAAAGCTATACCTGTTTTTACAACCCTTCAAAATGAAAGTTTTTAGACATTGGAGGTAAGAATGAGCGATCTGATGCAAACTAAAGGCCTGATCATACTATACTGCAGGTAAGTCTTCGTTTTTACGGACCGTTTCCGAGAACAAACATTCTTCAACGAATTTCAAGGGGAGTGGTTATACTTTGCGGCTCCCGCTAGTCTGGCGTCTACCTGCTACCGTAGTTTGCAGGATGTTAGTTAGTTGCTTATCCTTTACAGGACGTGGCAATCAACCCCAGCTTTTATTGGCTGTTTGTAATTTTTCTAGGCAAGTTTTTCATTCAGTAGTTTGCCATTGCTTTCTGAACGGTACGGCGCTTATACCATTGTTAAAAATCCACACAAAGCGATTTGCTACCAAACCGCCTGCAGCAAATTTGCAGAATGAGATTCTAGAAAAGAATCCCAAGCGAATTTTGACGGGCAAGCGGAGACGTAATATCATAATTACGCAATAGTGTCTGGCTAGCGCCTGGGTGAGCGTATTTATTTCGTTTTCGCTCGCAGTTTTTGACTACCAGTGTGAGTTTGGAGCAACAATGACTGACCTCGACGAAGTTATATTTCCGTCCTATCCTTCCCCTCTCTCCCGACCACCACCATCTCTACAGTTCTCCCGGCTGTCGCATACTCATGCCCGTACAGTCCGTTGACCGCAGCACAAAAGTTGGTGTTGTTATTAAGTAATATGGTGCCGTTAAAATGACTCAAAAAAAGACAAAAACTTGATATACGCTCGTTTCAAGACTTTTGGACAAACGAATATGGATTCATACAACAAAAGAATCGTGCTGTTTGTGCTTTATGTTATGAAAGTGTCATGTGCCGTACGTCAAGTGTACAAAGACACTATCAAACCAAACATCAGTCCATGTTTAAAAACTCTGAGGAGAAAAGGGAAGCCATAAAAATGGTTGTTTCTGGCTACAAAAAACAAAGTAGTATGGCTGTTTCTGGCTACAAAAAACAAAGTAGTATTTTTAGTCAAGTAATTGGAACCAAAAATAAAGCTACCGAATGTAGTTACAAAATTGCACAGTGTGTGGCTTCGAAGGGCAAATCTTTCACAGATGGAGAATACATCAAGGAAACTTTTTTGAGCAGTGCTGAAATTTTGTTTAGTGATTTACCAAATAAAGAAACAATACTGTCTCGGAGTATGGCTGAAAATGTAACGGTAAAACAAACAACCGGGTTACAACAAGCTGTTGTAGTTAGTGTCGCTCTTGACGAAAGTGTCGATGTGAATGACGTGACGCGCCTAGCTATAGTTGCGAGATATTGTGACAACGACCGTATTTATGAAGAACTGTGCTGCTTGATACCTTTTGATGGTACAGCCAAGGGAGAGGACATTATAACTGCATTTGTAAGCTATTTCGAAAATCAGAACATTAACATGAATAAAATATTCTGTGTTACTACTGATGCCGCCCCTGCATTTGTCGGAAAGAACAAAGGATTTGTTAAACTTCTTGAGGATCGTATTGGACGTCAAGTATTGAGCTTCCATTGCATTATACACCAGGAGAGTTTGTGTGCGAAGATTTCGTCACTATCCTTGAACTCTGTAATGGAAACTGTTGTCAAGATAGTTAACTTCATAGTTTCTCGCTCTTCATTGACCCACAGGCAATTCAAGTTTCTTCTACAAGAAATGGAGAGCGCATATGCGGACCTCCCGCTGTACAGCAATGTTCGTTGGCTTAGTCGAGGTAATGTTGTGAACAGATTTGTATCATGTCTAGAAGCAATCAAGGTGTTTCTTGATGAAAAAGAACAACATTTCCCGGAATTGAAGGACGAGGACTGGCTGTGCAAGCTGATGTTTCTGGCTGACATAACTACAAATCTGAATGAATTAAACTTGCGTTTACAAGGGCAGGGTCAAACAGTACTTGATCTTTTTGAGCACATTTTGCAGAGATATTACCACTAACACATACACGTACTTTCCAAACGTAAAGGCTCATTCAAATCGATTTACTGTCAACAGAGATGAGCTTCAGAAGTACGTTGAAGCGCTCAAAGGAGAGTTTGCTAAACGAGGTCAAGACTTCAAAATTCACGGGCCCATGTTTTCTTACCTCATCAAGCCCGACTTAATTGATCATACTAACATCCCATTTGACCTTTCTCTTTTCGAGTGGATGGATGTTGACAATTTTGAAATGCAACACATCGAATTCAAGGCATCAGAGTTATGGACGATAAAATTTGTAGAATTGCGAAAAACTCTTGAAGGAAGCTGCTTGGAAAAGTCAGCTGCAATCCTCAACTGCTGGACATCCCTGCCTGAAGCGTTCACCTGTTTGAAGAAAGTTGCATTTGCTCTACTTTCGGCTTTTGGGTCAACTTATACATGTGAACACATTTTCTCACACACGAAAGCTGTTTTAAGTTCACAGAGAAATCGCCTAACACCTGTGCAATCAGAAGCCTGTGTGAAGCTGAAACTGACAAAATACACACCTGATATTGAACAATTAACCAAGGAGAAGCAAGGACACGGGTCCCATTAATTGATTAATGACTCAGATCAATAATAATCAATGATTACTCATATTAAAATTTTAAAAACGTGTTTTATGTTTGGTTTATTTAAATGTTTTGTTCTTCAAACTATTGGACTTTCTGTCTTAACAAAATATACATATGGCAATTTTATTATAAAATTTCAAACTAATGTGTTCAGAACTTAGACTAAATTTTGCAAAACATAATATTTGTATTGATATTTGTTCCTATTTATATTAAAATATTGAATAATCTACAAAGAATAGAATAGTTATTTAATGTATCGGAAACATGTTAATACAAGATCATTTTTAAATTGTTTCAATAATTGTTGTATATAAAAATATGGTGGACTTAGGGTGGCACGCTGAGTGACTTTGCAACATTACTTCGGCACGACACTACTAAAAGTTTGCCGACCCCTGATCTAAACGTTTAATAATATGATTACATAACTAGATATAAATGACGATCCAGGACACATCTCCTGTCGTAAGTATACAATGTGGAACTCTTCATATGACAACCGAAAGGTAGCTTCTCAGATCAACAATACCATGCTGAGAAAAAACAACCAATATAATTCTATTTAATAGCCATTATGTTTCATACTATACAATACATTATTATTATTAACACTTGTGGCCGAGTGAACTTTCGGCCCTTATATTGACTACTCAGCCTTCCTCTGTTATATTAAAGACAGTAACAGAAGAAGATGATAACAAAGCACGATAGTATGTGTTCACCTAAAGTGAGGACAGATGTGCTAATGTATTGTAGCAATATAGGTGTGTTATGACTCTGTAATATATAGGAATATAGGACAGAAGTATTAGTTGGAATCATGTGGGCATCTAGACAGAATGTCAGCCATCACATTATCCGAACCACGGATAGCTCGTACCGTGAAGTGAAAACGTTGAAGAGCAATAGCATATTGAGTGGATCTCGAACTCTTCAAGTTCTTAGTCTGAATAGCTGTAAGAGCTTTCTGATCAGTTTCTAGAATGAAATGTGCGCCCAGGAGGAATCTTTGTAGTTTGAGAATAGACCAAACCATGGCCAACAATTCACGGTCTAAAACCGAGTAGTTCCTCTCTGCCGCATTTAGTTTTCTAGAAATGTACATGACAGGATGCAGAATTTGTGAATATTCCTGCATAAGTGCTGCTCCAATCCCAGTGGATGAAGCATCACTTCGAAGAACAAAAGTCCTATCAAGAGTAGGTAATCTTAGGATGAGAGGAGAAGAAAATATACTCTTAATCTGGTCTAAGGAAGATTGACATTCCTGAGACCAACGAACCAGATTAGGCGACCCTTTCTTCAACAACGTTGAGAGAGGTGCCATGATCGAAGATAGATTCGGAATAAATCTCCCATAGAATTGAATTAACCCCAAGAGACTACGGACTTGTTTCTTCATCCTAGGTACAGAGATGTTCAATATTTTCGAAGTATTGTGGTCTTCTGTCTTTAAGAGACCATGACCAACAAGATGACCCAAGAAAGAAATTTCACCAAAACCAATATAAGCTTTAGAAGGTTTTGCTGTCAGATTATACTCACGTAGAGTGGACAGTAGGTCATATAAACCCAAATAGTGATCTTCCCAAGAATCACTGAAGAGACAGATATCATCTAAGTATGCGAGGACATCTGAACGATGATAAAGAATTCGACGCATCATGCGAACGAAAGAAGCAGGGGCGTTCATAAGACCGAAAGGCATTACATTCCATTGAAATAGACCCCTAGGTGTTGAGAAAGCAGTAAGAGGTTTGGCATGATCTGCTAAAGGCACTTGCCAATAACCTTTTGACAAGTCAAGTTTAGTGAAGAATCTAGAATTTGAAAGTCTAATAAGTAGATCTTCTAGTAGAGGCATAGGTTCAGCATCGAACTTTGTGACTTGATTTAATTTGCGATAATCAACGCAAATTCGTATGTTCTTATCTTTCTTCCGGACAATAACCATGGAAGAAGAATATGGTGAAGTCGATGGTTCAATTATGTTCAATTGAATCATTTCATCCAATTCCTTTTCCACTTGTGACTGAAAGTGTATAGGGATAGGATAAGGTCTAACCCTAACAGGATTATTGTCGGTAAGAATTATGTCATGTTCTATGACATGAGTATGACCAGGGATGTCGGTTAGAACATCCTTAAATGTCTGTAACATCGACGAGACTTGACGATGTTCATCAACAGAAAGATTAGGAGAAACAGAAACGTCTTTCCAAGATTCCATGGAATGTAGTGGAACCACTGGAAGAGGAAGATTGACATCAGAAAAAACAGATTCCTCATCCTGTATGACAGACAGGGATGAGTATTGACCATGAGGTACAGAGGATTCGTCCGTTGCCTGGAAAATAGGCAGCAAATAGTCTGGACGGTCGTGAAATTCCGTCAGCATGTTGATATGGAAAGTTTTATGCTTCCCATCAATATCGACCACATAGTCGACATCGGAAATTCGTGAGACTATTGCATAAGGACCTTTCCATGCAATAAGAAGTCTATTTTCACTACTGGGGAGTAGGACGAATGCTTTGTCACCTGGACAAAGTTGTCGTAGACATCTATTTTTATTGGCAAACTGCCTTGCTTTTTCTTTAGCAATTTCTGATGAAGCAGTTGCTACTTTGCATGCCTCAATGATCTTTTGCCTAAGAGCAATGACATACTCATAAGAGGATTGAGTCTCATTGCTAATATCATCAGCAGTGATGAGATCGTGTAGTAAAGACATAGGGCCGCGCGGACGCGCGCCAAAGACAAGTTCAAAGGGAGAAAATCCTGTGTGTTCATTTGGGACCTCTCTATAGGCAAAGAGAGCCGCGGGTAAAACCCTATCCCAATCTTGAGGATGATCTTCAGTTATTTTACCAAGCAAAGTCTTGAGCGTTCTATTCAACCGCTCAACTAACCCATTAGACATTGGGTGGTAGATACTACTGGGAGATCTTTGAATATGTAAGGTAGACATAACTTGTGACATAGTGTCTGATATGAGCTGAGTGCCATGGTCTGACAATATTTCTCTGGGGAACCCCAAGCGAGAAAATATCAGCCAAAGAGCATCTGCGATGTCAGTAGTAGATATGCTCTTTAGAGGGATAGCCTCTGGCCAACGTGTGCACATATCGACACATGTAAGGATAAATTGATGTCCTCTGGCCGATTTGATCTTAAATGGGCCAATAATATCTATGGCCATTTTCTGAAATGGCCGAATAGGGATGTCAGCAGCCTGAATAGGTGCAGCATGTCGTGGTCCTCTAGATCTGACCTCCTGACATACCTGACATGATCGGCAGTAGGTACGAATGTCCTTGTTGACAAAAGGCCAAAAGAAAGCCGCAAGGACTCTCGACTTTGTACGGGAAAACCCCATATGTCCGGCACATTGCGAGTCATGAGCATGTTGCAATATTTGCACTCTCATACTTTTGGGAACAAGAATTTGTGAATGTGCCGACGTTGTCGAGTCTTGTACCATACGTACAAGTACGCCGTTTCTCATTGCAATCCAGGATTTCTTTTGTGTATCCTTATTTGGATCACCCTTCTTCGCAAGAATGAAGAATTTTTTTAGAGAAGAATCTTCTTCTTGCAACTTTATGAAAGAGTCACGAGAAATAACCAAGTGACTATCTTGGCTATGAACTTCATTATTAATATTCAATGAAGTTTGTGGTGTTTGTAGAGCTTGTGCTCTTGTAACCACTGCATTGGTAGCTTGCATATTATCATCTTCCCAAGCAGCAATCTGCTGTGGGGTACATTCCCTAACTCCGTGGATACGACCAATAATAAGGTCCGCAATAGGATTAGGTAAGAGACAGGCATGCACATCTCCCGTAAAGAAAGGAGTGACAATGTGAATTACAGCAGTAGGATATTTCTCTAGAGTGCCGCCAAATGTGACACATTTGATAACCTTTCCTGTAGCACAGGATGGTTCTACAAGCGATTGTCTAACACCAATAGTGGTGCATCCGGAATCGAAAAGTAGTGAGACCGGAGTATTATTAACAAGACCCTTATGTAGGATTAGAGAACCTCTCCCGTCATGTGCAACAGAAGCAGGAAGAGCGGGAAGAGGGTGACCACAACTCAAAGTCGATATTGTAGTCGGTTCGAACAGAGTACTGCATTGGGGGCATTTGTTTGCTCTCCCAAAGTCAAAAGAAGAACAAGTGACAGCGTCAGAGTTTTTATTGTCAGGAACCTGATTACAAGCTCCCTGAGATTCTTGTTGTACAGAGTTAGCCTGCTGATATCTCTTTTTTTTGTATTGAGATCTACCGCGACTACTATTACCTCTGAAGTTATCACTGTTGTTATTATCTCTGTAGTTATTAGTGTCTCTATTATAACTGTTATCCTGTTTTGAACTACAGTTTCCATGATTATTATCATGTCCACATTGATGCGAACATCTATTTGTTTGGTTTTGAGGTCTTCGCGAGGAATAACCTCTGTTACCATATCCTCTTCTGAAATGCCTAAAATTATTAGGTTGGTAGTAATGAGGATTGTCAGCTTGTCTCCAATTCTTTGAAGAAGAATCACCTTGAAATTGGTTTCCATAATTTTGACCAAAACTACGGTTACTCTTCCTATCAAAATTGTGTTGGTATTTACGACCAAAGTTTTGACCATAAGGTGCTGCCGAAGCAACTGGCAAACCTTCTTTTACTTTAGAGTTACCGATGGTCATATGAGGGTGCGCAGTGATATACTGGCAACAGAAATCTTCCATTTCTTTTACTGTTTTAGGTTTACGTTCATGAAGGAAAGCAAGGAAAGACTCATTGACAGAAAACATGATTTTGTCTCTAAGTATTAAGTCCATAAGTGCTTCATAAGTTTTTTCTGTCTTAGACAGCTCAACCCAACGGTTAAAAGTCAAGCGTATTCTTGAAATAAACTCGGAGAAATCAACTCCAGTTTCTGGCAATATATTCTTAAATTGCAGACGATAGCCGTCTTCGTTAAGTTGGTACTTCTTTAACAAGGCGGCCATGACAACCTCATAACTGTTTTTGTCAGGCTCATCTACCATGCTTAACATACTCAGAGTTTCACCTCTTAGTATACCTGACAACTGGTAAACATATAGTGATTTGTCTATGTTATGTGTTCTACATGAACGTTCAAATCTATCCAGATAGAACGCTATGTCATCACTGGAAGGACTAAATGCTGGTAGCTTAATCTTAAAAGTACTAGCATTAGCCTTATCTGAAGATTAACCCTTATTTGGATCATTACCATTACTAAAGTTCATCAATTTTAACTTTTCCAACTCTAAAGCTAAGAGTTTTTCTATATTCTCCATTTTTGCTTTTCTCTCATCAGCCTCCCTTTGTAACCTTCTTTCTTCAGCCTCAGCCTTTAACTTTCTATCTTCAGCCTCAGCTTGATTTTCTAATCTTTTATTTTCAGCCTCTTTTTCAAGTCTTTTATTTTCAGCCTCTTTTTCAAGTCTTTTTTCTTCAGCTTCTCTTTCAAGTTTTTTATTTTCAGCCTCTGCTTCTCTTTTTTGTTTTTCCATTTCCATTTGTATCTCTTTTCATCCAGTTGCATCTGCAGTTTTAAATTCTCAACTTCTATTTTCTTCTGTTCAGTTTGCTCTTTCATTTTCTTTTCCTCCGACTTCAATGCCTTGGCATATTGAATAGTCGCAAATTCTTCTAACTTATCACCAGTCTTCCCAAGGGATTTACCCTGCTCAATAAAGTACTCAAATGTAGACATGTTGTCTAAAATCTGAGTCCAAAACCTGAAATAATTAATTACTTTATTTCTAAGTAAATAGCAACAAGTCTTAAATCAGCACTTGTTTACTCACAACACTATATTATCTTCCCAATCTCTGTGGGAAACAAGTCTTATATCAAAGAACTTGTGTATAGACCTTGTTGAAATATCATCAATCAACTCTTGATCATAGGTGCACTTGCCATTCAATAGTGCACAATACTATTCATCATTTATTTATCATCAGTATAGTAGTGGTGCATCAGCATAATCCATTATGCAATCTGAATTAATTACCATAAGTAATATTATTCATCATTTATTAATCATCAGTGTAGTAGTAGTGCATCAGCATAACCCACTATCAAATGTGGATTAACTACTATAACTGTAACCAATGACTATGTAAACACAATCACAATGTAAACAATAACAATGTAAACATTACAATGTAAACAATAACAAAGATTTAGCAACAATACGAAAACATTCGCAGAAATCAACAAAAAATAAAGCGAAAATTTAAAGGAATATCACAAAAAATGTGATGATATCTGCGACAATATGATACAAATACAAGACACCACAGTGTATAAATATAAATGGTGCATAAAACTAAACAATAGCAAAGGGGAGATCTACAAGTACAAACAAATCAAAACAAAACTAAAGAATGCGAAAAAATAACGAAAACAACACTAACACATGTCGTCACAGCTAATATGAATAGCAACAGAAGTCGCTTAGCAAATTTCGCTATAGGAAATTTGCCTACCCTACAGAACACTCTCAATAGAAGACCTCTATGACGTGGTATGATCTATAGGAGTCGCCACCCATCCAGACCCGCAGAAACATAAACATTTAAATATAAATATACAAATAACAAATAAACATATAACATGTAAACAAAAGAATTAGAAATATAGAAGACTCAGTAGCAGTATAAGGGCACAGTTCACGAACAAACAACCCACTTAACTTATGGAACTCCAATCGTCAGTACAGCAAAAAACAGGTGGTAATCAGCATTCTAAGATCGAAGATCCAACGTTGATCGCACATCTGAACTTGCATCAAACAGCTAAGACGATGGTTGAGACTTGAGCTTCTAAACGGTACAGGCAGTGTAGTTACGGCACTTGACCTTCTTATCCAACAGTAAATTGCTTCAATCGGTACTTGGCCTTCTCAGTAAAGAACCCGTAGCAAACGGAACTTGGCCTTCTCAACAACTACAGCAACCTGGAACCTTGATAGCAGCAACTTGTGTTATCCGGCAATACATGTAACAACGCCGGGTACTGTCAAACTTCTTGACTTCAGGCAAAACTGCAATTTCGACATTTATCGGGCAACGCCGAGTAGTCTCAGAATTCTTTATGTTAATGTCTTGAAAAATGTTGAAGTGTTGATATCTTGTAGAATGCAGTGGGTAAGGGACCCCGAGTCAACTGGCACCAGGCCGAACCAGTTTATGTGTTGAGGTGAGGTATCTTTTGTTTCTGGCCACCAATATGTAGAAGTACTTTAAATCACCATGATATGTAGAATGTCTATTTAAAGGTGTGTAGCAGTACTCTACTGGATATGTTGAGGTGGAGCTATAAAGTGTTGATGTGTCTTGGTAGTACCACTCAACATGGAGGGTTATCGCCCTCAGACACCAAGGATGATGAGGCAAGATCTTATGGTGTCGTGGTCTGGTTTATGTGTGACGTGTTTATGGAGTCAAGTATCAGACAGGGACGTCACATCAGTTCATAAACGTATAAAGTCAATAAATCGTTGAACAGCAAGTGATGTTGTTGGTAACATATAATATACGCCACAATGACAGGATTCATGAGGATAATTATGCAGTAACATCACAGGTATCGAACAATAGTCATTACATCAGTGACGTAGTCAACACGACAGGAAACAGCATACAGCATCAATAGTAATGGTAAATATATGCCTTCTATGGATATCGTAATCGGGAGCCGCGCTGGTGTAATGGCTTCGGCGTTGTACTGGCGACCAGGTGTTCATGGTTCAAACCCGGGCGTCGGCGTTTGAAGAAATGTTTACGGCCGGAAATTTGACTGAATAGCCTGAACGGCTCCTGTGATAAACCCTCTGTGGATGGGAAGAAGCGAAGCTCCTGACCGGGTTGGAAGGAAAGTCCTCAGGTTCCCCAGCCTCGCAATGACATGTCATTGGGCCGAAGGGCTGAAAGCCCAAGTGCTGCTGATTAAGGAAAAAAAATGGATATCGTAAACAGCTGTGCATGTAGTCAGGGGGTAAGCTTTCCCTTTCCATCATAGCTAGTAGATATCAAATGGGAGATTAAATCTAGTCTCCTATATTCGACCTCAGCAAGACAGGCATGTCTTCTGAGCGTCATATATCATCGTCCTCGAAGTTCCTTAAACAACAAAGGTATCAAACCTAGACCCATCAGTCAAGTTCAGGAAGCAAAGGGTCCTTAGGACAGGCATCAATCGATGCATGACAATATAAGTGGATCGTGAGCTGAGCAAACTTGTCATATCATAGACTCTTCAATAAGGCAGGCTACGCACAAATGTCAACATCAAAAGATGGCGATACAGTTACTCAGCAAGAAAAGTCAATTACCTGTTCATCGGGAATTAAATCACATAAATCACTTAGGCCTCCGGGCACTTGGAATAACATAGAGATATATCATCTCAAAAGGAACAACAATGATGAGGACTCCTTCCTGAATAATATAAGCAAGGACAAAAACTTCGTCCTGCTTCACAAGCAAAATCTGCCAAGAGTCTCTACTGGGCGGAAATCGTTTACACAAACGACACAGACTATGACATGCGCAGACCGAGCGAATCGAGGTCAGTTCAGCTAAAATACGGAACGAAGAATGTTCTCAGAACAATCGACTTAAGACTCGAACCTTAAAAGGGAATGGCATAGCAACTTGTCAACTGTTTCTAGGAAAAGAAGCCCTGAGCGCTTCCATAAATGGTTATGACTCAAGATCGTTCACAGAAACTATCGTCAGCCGTCGCTATCAAGATAAGACAACTGTTTGAAGATGCTATCAAGATTAGACAACTGTAGAAATAAAAGTGACTACGATTCCATGGGTTCCTTCCCATGCATTACCAAAAAATTAAATATATAGTCAAAATGTATAGTCAGAATAAGTTGCGACAAGTCTAGCGCAACAGATATCTGGTTAAGTTGCCTAAGAACAGAAATTTACAAGAGTGCACAAATTATAGAGGAATAATGTTACTATCAGTGCCAGGAATAGGATTATCATTGAGAGATTAAAAGAGTACTTAGACAAGGAACTGAGAGATGAACAAGCAGGTTTTCGACAAAACAGATCCTGTACAGACCAGACAGCCACTTTGAGAATAATAGTTGAACAAAGTCTGGAATGGAATTCACCACGATACATCGGATTTGTGGACTACGAAAAGGCATTTGACAGTGTAGACAGAGAAACACTTTGGAAATTGATGAGGCATTATGGAGTTCCCCTGAAGATCATTAATTTAATAAAGAAAACATATGAAGACATGACATGCAGAGTTCTTCACGAAGGACAGCTTACAGAACCGTTTGGGATAAGAACAGGAGTACGACAGGGATGCTTCTTGTCTCAATTTCTTTTCTTACTAGCAATAGACTGGGTTATGAAAACATCGGCAACACACAACAGAAATGGAATCCAGTGGACTCTGACTAAGCAGTTTGATGATCTGGATTTTGCTGATGACTTGGCTCTTCTGTCCCATTATCGTAATCAGATGCAGGACAAATTGAAAACAGTCAATGAGAAGTCACAGCAATTGGGTCTGAAAATACACAGGGAAAAGACAAAAATAATGAGAATAAATGCAGGTAATGAAAACAGGGTTGAACTTGAAGTAGCACCAATACAAGATGTAGAATCGTACACACATCTTGACAGCAATATAGACAAAGTTGGAGGGACAGACAGTGATATCAAAATAAGAATACAAAAAGCAAAAGGAGCTTTCATTGCATTGGGAAATATATGGAGATCAAGAGAAATCGGATCCAACACGAAAATAAGAATCTTCAACTCAAATGTGAAGTCAGTCTTATTGTATGGCTATGAGACATGGAGAACAACAAAGACAACAACCAAAAAGCTACAGACTTTCATAAATGGGTGTTTGCGTAGAATAGAGGGATTAAAATGGTATGACAAGGTTACGAACGTGGAACTGAGGACAAGAACCAGACAAGTGCCAGTGGAACAAGAGATGAGAAGAAGACAATGGCGATAGATAGGACACACACTGAGGAAACCTATTGATAGCATTACAAGGCAGTCCTTGTTCTGGAACCCCCAGGGCAAGAGAGGCAGAGGTAGACCAAGAAGCACACGGAGAAGAGAGCTGGAAACAGAGGTGAAAATGATGAGGAGAACGTGGAAAGAACTTGAGATGATGGCACGTGACAGGAGGACTTGGCATGTGTTTGTTGAAGGTCTATGCTCCTTTGGATTATGAATGAATGAATCACTTGAACAGAATCCAATCACAACACACTCCATAGTGCCAGCTGTATACTTACCCACGTGAAACTGTTGACCACTTTCTATTTGTGTGCCCAGCAGTGTTAGGAAAATTCTCCTTCTTCCAAGGCCAGATAAATGGAATACTATACGGAGCGAAACAATAACGTTAGAGCACATTCAGATATCATTTACATGGTATTGGGCCGAAGGAAGAAGTCCCAAACACCGCTGGGTCTATAACAACAACAAAAAGAAATAGGCATTAATGCCTTTTCACAAATTCTGTCATGCAATAATTTATGAATGAAAGAAAAAAAAATAAGCAAACGATTATTATTTAAAGCAACTAAGAAAAAATATACTGACATAGACAAGAAAAACTATACTGACATAGACACATTGAAGAAAGCTAAAGTAGTAGCAAATTGTAATAGATAAATAGATAGATAGATAGATAGATAGATAGATAGATAGATAGATAGATAGATAGATAGATAGATAGATAGATAGATAGATAGATAGATAGATAGATAGATAGATAGATAGATAGATAGATAGATAGATAGATAGATAGATAGATAGATAGATAGATAGCTAAAACTCACCTTTTTCTCAGTCATCAGTTTCTGGGCGTTCCTGTGTCTCTTCTGTCCGTGCATGGGATTGTGCGTGGCGTCATTAGCCTGATATTCTTACCCGCGCTTGGATACTTCACAGACAGGGGAACTAATCCTAAGGTAGGTCTGAGATGTAATAAGCAAAAAGTGTCCGCACTGCAGAACTCCCAGGACACTGGAACAAGGGCTCCTAGAAACGGGACATAGCAATGAAAGTGGAGATGACCTCCTATTTAAGATATGTACGAGTAGTAAAAACATCACAATAGCTACGTATTATGTTTTATACGTAATGATACAATCAGAGATAGTTTAGTGTTTGTGTAATGTTTAGGCTGATACAGCTGTGTTTTTTTTTAACCCAGCTTTTGCCATTTGTATGTACCTGGGGCAGATCTGGCCATGGGAACACTTTTGGCGTGTTACGTCTCGATTCAAAATGATCAGAGAACTGTTCAGAGAAGAGACTTTCGGTGCCAGCAAATTTAAATATTAAATTTGGTTGGAAGTGCCTGTTGTTCAGTCAGATATTGATGATGTTTCTCTTTCATTCTTTTTTCGCTCTTCTTTTAATACGTTAATCTTCATTCCTATTTTCATCGCTGGCTATTCACTATCAGCTGATTCTAGTAAATCAGCGATTCTCTCTCTACTTCCCATCTGTACTTTCACTGCTCTCTAATATTCACCAGCAACTCTCTCTCTTTACTTCCCATCTGTACTTTCACTGCTCTCTAATACTCACCAGCGACTCTTTCTCTCTACTTCCCATCTGTACTTTCACTGCTCTCTAATATTCACCAGCAACTTTCTCTCTACTTCCCATCTGTTTCACGGCTCTCTAATATTTACCAGCAACTCTACTTTCCATCTGTACTTTCACTGCTCTCTAATATTTACCAGCAACTCCCTCTACTTTCCATCTGTACTTTCACTGCTCTCTAATATTCACCAGCAACTCTCTCTCTCTCTCTCTCTCTCTCTCTCTCTCTCTCTCTCTCTCTCTACTTCCCATCTGTACTTTCACTGCTCTCTAATATTCACCAGCAACTTTTTCTCTCTACTTCCCATCTGTTTCACGGCTCTCTAATATTTACCAGCAACTCTCTCTACTTCCCATCTGTACTTTCACTACTCTCTAATATTCACCAGCGACTCTTTCTCTCTACTTCCCATCTGTTTCACGGTTCTCTAATATTTACCCGCAACTCTCTCTCTCTCTCTACTTTCCATCTGTTTGACTGCTCTCTGTGACGGACAACTCAGCTGACCTGAATTATTGGATGACAGGGTATTCCCCTTCGTATAACATCAGAACCCCTGAACATTGTTGTCATTTTATCGCCAACCTGGAACTCTTCTCCACCTGGGCTCATTAGTATGTAACCTTCAACGTGGGCTCATTAAGTATGCACGAGCGCAGAGTAGAATCTTCACCACGTTTGCTCATTAAATATGTAGACGATTTCATGCGTGCATCCTGGAATCACGCTTCGTCGTAGGGCAGGTTAAACCACGCCCACGGCTATTTCTAAGAGCGATTATATGCAAGCATTTAGCTACAACCTTCGTTAGTACCTGCCTTATGGGTGTCGCCAGAGCCTAGCGGGGAAGCGGCTTAACCTCAAAGACACTGAGGATTTCTTTGAACAGAAGATGAAGTCTCCTGCTGCTGAGATGACATGGCAGTGCGAACCAGAGTGGACGAAGCAAGCTTCTTGAAGAAAAGTGTGAAATTCTCACACGACCCCTTTAAGTTACATTCCAGTTAGTATAAATAAAGACTCTGAAAAACTGCATTTTATCATTCGTTTTGCCAGATTTTAAGAAGCACTACCTATAGCAGAATCCTGCTAGATTCAATCTGGATCTTTCGGATATATATTATAGTGAATTCTTTTCTGTGCAGACGGTAATTTATACATTAGCTTCGAGTGATCAGTGGTCTAGTTATTTCATTTTATTTCACTGGATTGTGGTGTAAATTTAAACTTATTAAATAAACCCATTTTCAAAGTTCTAGTGCAAACTAAATGTTACATCTATAAGTTAATTTCCAAATATAATAGACGCGTAAATTAATGTTGCAGCCGTCAAGGGAATTATAACTATTTAATACAGTTTAGTTCTGTACATATAGACGTGTGTTTTAACTATTAGACTCGCGGGGAGCTTTTCTTGAATTAATATAATTGAAGACGCGAGTGCAGAAAATAGGCTAACTGTAAATTTATCGCGCGTCAGATTATAATATGATTTGTATTGCATTTCATGTTTTTTCTATCTTTCATCCAGAATGATCATTCAACCTTGCATCCCAGCAATTAAATTATATACAGAGTCCTGCCGACTCAATTCGATAACTCCAGTGACGTATGAACTTTTTTAAAGCTAAACTTGTGGCGACCTGTTGCGGGTCTCGCTCCTCTGAATTTAACTGAGAATAAAGCCACACAAGAAACACTTTTAAAATACTAATTCATATAATCCTTAAAGTAAACTGGAGAAGAACATTTGCCAGTAGCCACTTTTTATTTACTGCTTTATTAGTGGAAGAGAACACAGATTTATCTGAACACTGTCTGCCTAGTATTTGTCATCGGATTTTACCAACCTTCCCCCCTTCCCCCCCCCCCCTCCCCGAAGAAGAACTTACCTCAGTGTTTTAGTCTGTGACATCACGCCATAAGAGTTTCACCACCAGCGGTGCGAATCTTAGAAACCACACCATCCCCACACCTAGCCAAGTGCCTGTGCCATTCATTAGGAACTTTATCTAGAACCAACAGTAACACTTAAACGCTTCATCGTCTAGCGATTTTCGAGACCATTTGCCAACCTCGATAAATCTGGGGCCTGACACAGAAATAAAAGACATTTTCCATGGGTCTAGTGTTTATCTGCTGTTGTAAAATTTCTATGAAGTGCCAGAATCCACGATTCGGTAAGTGTGTGAGCGTGACTGTGTGCGGGCCTTCACAAGCGTGTTTTTTTAACGAAAGGAGATTTAATCTTTCTACCATTTTAATTAGTTCTACCTAGTATTAATTTTGTACTGTATTCATTGTATGGGATTTCTCCAAGTGGGATTTATTAACTGTGTTTATCTCCCGCCCGTAAATCTGTTGGATACAGGGGAAACATTTGAGAACCATAGGATTTTTTCTACCCCACACTAATTACTGTACACCCTCGTCTCAGAGTAATAAATTTACCGTTGGGTTAAATTGCCTATCTCTGATCATCATCTCCCCCCCCCCCCCCCGTCTTTGGGACCGGGCTTTTTCTTTGTTAAATACAAGCGGGAAGGGTGTATTGAATACTCCTTCTCAAAAAACCCTCCCCACCTTGTCATTTGTATTTGTGTAACCTTTGATTTCTGCATGTAAATTGATAATTGTTTGTGACTTGATTTTATGCTAAATAAAAGTAATAAAACGTTTAGCATTTTTGTGTTGGCAGGCCCAAACCCAAAACTTACCCATATTCGTTATCGTAGTCTGTATTCACGTACGTTGTGTGTTTGAATCACCAAATTGGTGTGTGCACCTGAGTGTCTGGAAACTGGCAAACAATTGTTTGTTCAGAAGAGTGGTAGGAGTAGTGTTAAGAGACAAATATTGTCGTAAAAGAGACTGTCCTTACTCTTCCCAGCACTTGTGAATCAACTATCCTTCTTTTCCTAAATCCTTATTCTCACAGAGCCTTTCACTATCATTCTACACTCTAACGGGACCACTATCCATCAGAATTCTCTCGGGTAAATTTACGACACTCTCTAATATTCACCTGCTTCTTTTCTGTGTGTTTGTTCCACTGGTGTTTGTTGGATTCTTTCCATCAGTTCCACATTAGCGATACTGTCAAAAAATTTCAATCCTTCTACTATGTACATTTTTGTAATTCTCCATGTTTCAGACCTATTTAATAGGACTGACTTGACGTTTGAGTTGAAGTAGTGTGTTTGATTTGGTTTCTTTCTGTTTCCATATACTTCACAATGCAATGAAAGCTCATCTTGCCGTATGTTTTCTTGTTTCGATATTATCTATTCGTCCAACTTCGCTTATATTACTATCAAGGTAAATATAATTCTAAATCATGTTGAGATGCATCATCCAGCACAATTTAGTTATAGATAACTATATTGTTTTTCTCTTAAACTTCGCCTTTTCTCTGTGTAAAAGCCGCTATTATATTTTGTTATCTTTTGCCTTTAGGTAACCCATCAAAATTGTAAAGCATTTTCTTTTATATTCGTCCATGATATTTTGTAGTCTGTTGTGAGATTGTTTTTTCACGGATTCTAACACTGTACGATGTTCATCTATTAGTTCTCTTTTGGCAGTTATGAATATTGCTGATATTTGAATCTCATGGCTTCTTATTCTATAAGTGCTGTCTGTGCCTTCTTCGATAGTATGAGAGCTACAAAGTCACTATGATGTGAGCTATCTTTTCCATTTTTGAGAACGACTCTATTTCAGTGCATTCGGAATTTTCCTTGAAACCACAGGAAAATGAGAATCTTCGACTCAGATGTCAATGTTGTCCTAATGTATGTTTCTGAAACGCGGCAAACAACAAAAACGACATACATAACATTACAGACTTTTACAAATGGGTGCTTGAGGCGGATAGAAGGATTGAATTATGTGACAAAATCACCAATATATAATTGATAACAAGAATCAGACAAGCGTCAGCGGTACAAGAGTTAAGAAGAAGACGTTGGTGTGACACACGTTGAGGAAATCAGCTGATATCGTTACAGGGAGGCATTAACTGGAATCCTCAGGGTTAACCAAAGAAATGGAGGGAAAACACAAAATAGAAATGAAAAAGCGAATTATAAACATACTTAACATTCATGCGCTTATGAAGGTTTGGTGAGAACTCTTTTAAGGCCTGAGTCTTCAATACACACACACACACACACACACGCGCGCGCGCGCGCACGCACGCACGCACGCACGCATACAAACACACAAACACACACGCTCGCACGCACGCACACACACACACACACACGTATATATACAGGGTGGCCATAAAAGATTGTACCCTTTTCAAAAAAATTATTCTGGGCCCCATGATGTGGTACGAGGATGCTTTCTATCACAAAAGTAAGATAATCTCTGCAAGTTTTTAAGCATACCTTACAAAGACTCATAAAAAATGTATCTATTTTTTTTTCACCTACTTGACCAGTGTGTTGAGAGACATGTAACAATTACCGGTTGCAACTCAACTGCGAAAGTTTCACTTGAAATACCCGCTGTGTACTTGCGCACTTTTTTGAGTCTTTGTAAGGTATGCTTAAAAACTTGCAGAGATTATCTTACTTTTGTGATAGAAAGCATCCTCGTACCACGTCATGGGGCCGAGAATAAATTGTTTGAAAAGGGTACAATCTTTTATGGACACCCTGTGTATATATATATATATATATATATATATATATATATATATATATATAATAAAAACTGTATGTCCAGAGGAAGATTGGTATCTCCCCTATTTATTAACAGTGGTTTCAGTACAATATAATGGCGCCTTCTCCAGCAAGGCAAGCCTGGATGCGGCGAGGCATACTTCCCACAAGTGTTTGTAGGTAATTGTGAGTCAGACTGTCCCAGTATTTTTCAGCTTCCTTCTTCAATTGTTCAACGTCTCTGAGTCCACTCTTTTTTAAATGATTCTTGAGTAGTGCCAAACGTTTTCAATTGGGTTTAGGTCGGGACTGTTGCTGGGCCACTTCAGCACTATCACATTCTTTGCTTGCAGCCATGCTTTGGTGCTATGAGCTGTATGCTTTGGGTCATTGTCATGTAGAAATGTGCACCCATCGGGGTACATGACCTGCATAAATGGCAGAAGGTGTCCCTCTAGTATGTCGATGTTCCTTTCTTTCGTGAGAATTCCTGTGAAAACACACAGTGGGGTGGCACCTCTTGCTGACACCCCTCCCCAAAGATGGAATTTCTGGGTATGTTTCGGTCGCTGGTACACAGGCGTTACAGAGTCTTTCGTCCAAATATTTATTTGGGCAGGATAAGACCAAACAGAACATTCATCTGAAAAAAATCACATTGTCCTATGACAAATTTTGGTGTTCGTGGCACCAGTTCAAGCGCATCTGTTTGTGAGTCTCTGTGAGCAATGGTGACGAAATTACCCGCTTTTTGTGTAACTCATCCTGTGTAGCTCCCGGTTGACAGTAGCATTAGATACCTCTGGGCTTCCCAACTCGGTCATGCGCTGCCGTATGTTTTCTACATTCTTCATTGGCCCAGCCCGAACGATTTGGGCGAGACGCCGATGGTCCTTTGTGTCCAAAATTCTTGGCCTCCCACTACCTTCTTTTCGCTCGATTCCATTACCTGCTTTTAATTTACTCACAACTCTGTAGACAGTCCGCTCAGGAATGTTCAAGGTTTTAGAAATGTTGGAACATGTTTGATTTCCTTCATTCCAAAGCTGTGAAATTAACATACACTTTAACTTTGTATCCATTTTCTGCCACTAGCATTAGAAATTGTCGTCTGCTCTATTATCAAGGGACTTTACTCTCCGCTAATTTTTTTTACTTTTGGTAGTGTTTGCTCACTTAAGTGGAGTGCAAATTTGGGGCAGAACATGCATATTTAATTAGATTTCAGCATATTTAGTTGAGCAATAGGACTGCCATTTTTTTTGCAAAGTACTGTATATATATATATATATATATATATAGTTGAAAAGTAATAATAAACGAATCAATGAAATTCACTTATATAATCTAATTTTTTTTTTTTAACTTGTATACTGTTCTAATCATCTCCCGTAAATCTGCTATGGTGTAATAAACTTCTGTATTGCTGTTGTAAATCTGCTGTGACATAATGTTCTTGTATGTTGTTCTATATATCTCTTGTAAATTTGCATTAGTATAATGTTCTTGTGTGTTGTTCTATACATCGCCGCTAGATCTGCTATAGTGTAATAGACGTACATATTTTTCAACGCATCTCTTGTAAATTTGCTTTTGCGTAATGTTCTTGTATATTGTTCTATACATCTTCGATAAATCTGCTATTGTGTAATAACATTATACATTGTTTTTGTTAATGATCTGTAACATAATATTCTTGTACATTGTTCTACATTTGACAGAGACGGAAGCTGTTCTCCCTGTTCATAGGAATGACCATGTTCTTAGGTGGCTTGCTTTTTCTCGCTACTGGTGGGCTTATCAAAATGATATCACTAGATGCCCTCTATGAGAGCGAACACAATGTCACTACACCTACAACCTTCGATAGCATTACAACAGGTGGAATGGTCAACAGCTCAGTTGATGATCTGATAACATCCTGGACACGAGAAACCGACGTTATCTCACTAACAAATGTAACCCAAGTTCCCAGTTCTGAAACAGTTGACAATTCCCAAATTTCTGTCACTGCTTTCCTGTCCATTGCGGGATTTGCTGTAATCGACATCGGATTCGACATGAGCTTGTCCATTACGAGGGCGTTTATCTTAGAAAGCACACCAACTTTCCAGCACACACGTATGCTAGTCATGGCAACGGTTGCTTCTTCAATAGCTGGCACGACATTCTCATTTATGGGATGTTTTGACTTCCCTGGAGCTTTGTCACGACTCTTTCACGTGGAGGGGGTAGCAGTTGCTCTCATATTTTTATGCGCTTTTCTGTTCTGCATTATCGTCATCGTATATAGCTGTACAATCATCACTGGTCACGTCATACATAAAAATTCGCGAGGAGCGGATACACAATTAATTAACAGCAAAGAGATCGTAAATACGCCAGTAATTCCAGTGACTCAGGGAATCCCGGAAGCATCCAGAAAAAGGTTAATGAAAGGAAGAGTTGAAAGGAGACCAGAACGGTACCATTCAGAACGACCCTATGTCCCAGATCTTCTTCATACAGAGGAAAGAGATGCTTCAACCAGACCACTATTGTTGGACGATAGCCTTAACGCTAACAACTACTCAGCTTTATCTACGAGCAGGTCGTCCCTGTACCCTATCTTTGACGCTCAAGAATCGGGATCCCAGAAAAAGGCATCTCAAGTTTACTTTAACACATCCATTGACAGCGTTTCTCTTGTGAGAGATGGTCATGACGAGAACTCAGATAATGTAGACACAAAACAATATATCGACCCGGAAGATCAAAATGATTTAGAATATAAAGAACAACAGCTTGATAATGGGGTATCTTCCGTTCTTGAAGCTATTAAACAGGCCTACTCATTGTCTATGTCTGTGAAACTGCACACAGATTCCCACACAGTAAAATTGGAGCTTCTACAGAAAAAACACTCACAAGACGATAGGAAAGAGAAGAACAAACCACGAATGAACAAACGGTTGATTATCCTCTGTATTTCTTGCTTTTTCACATTTGGCAGCCTATTAACGTTCATCGTCTACATATCAAATGCCCTGAATATAGGAATCCTCCACGGAGATCCCACAGCTCTGCCTGGAACTGAGCCATATGACCTTTATAAACAAGGTCTTCGGACTGCGGCTTTGGGGAATGTGGTTCTGTACGTAACATATATGGTCATCAGTATAAACAATACCAGGCTGATCAGTTTGATAGGTAGGTGGATTGCTATGTGAATTCGCAATGAAGCGTCTGTGTTAATCTGTGAGGTGTGCGTGTTGTGAGACCTATATTAATGAGTAACGAAGTATGGCAGTCTTAATCAGGTATGTAATTAAATCAGGTCGTTAATGATAGTCGTTAAATGGACTGATCAACTGCTGTCTTCACATCAAAGGTATATGGCAAGGGGTAAAACTGTTGTATCCGTTTGATCTTGACCGACCAACGGGCTGATCACCCGTTTGCCAGTCACTTCGATTACGGAAACAACAGCAAATGGATTGATTTGCCGTTGCCCTAAAGACGCCAATAGGCGTGATGGGAAACAATGGCAAAGAAAACCTATCTGCTGTTGCCCTAAGACGCCACTAGGCATAATGGCCACTGACTGCTTTGACGGTCGGTGGCTAAGGACGGAAGAAGAAGAAGAAGAAGAAGATCTTGACCGCATGAAGGCTTTACAGAAGTATAGAGCCACTACTACAGCAGGTCCACTTGTAGGGAGCGTGGACAAAGGCATTCATGGGCTGTCAGCAGTGGTTTTTGTGCCAATTTGTTTTACATAATGAGGTTGCGAGCCTCACGCAGAACCTCATATTATTCAGCTCTTGCACCATGCCTTAGGGAGCACTTATATTATTTCTGTGTTTTCTGGGCGATAATAGCGATGATTTTAACAATTTAATTTAAATCCATCACGATAATCCTATTGACCCATTTTTCTTATACATGCACCTCAAAATTTACTCACGTTTATCAAAGTTTTATCGCATTCTCGTCCCATCTGTCTTTCTGTCTGTCTGTCTGTCTGTCTGTCAGAAGAAACAACTCAAGGCCTACTGTATTGACTTTGATCATTTTTCGCATGTAAGACTTGGGCAAAACTTTCGTTGACCACTGTCACATCTGTTCTAAATCGGAGACGAACTAACGACATATGACTTGATTACTGCGGCTTCCATTTCAAGGCCGTATTTTGTCGAAGTTCAAACATTAGTTTCGTAAATCTCCATCTCCTTTTTGTTCCTGTTTTAAGTACGGGTACGACCCATGGTGCTCTACCTTGAAGTGGTGGATCGGCTTGAGTGCCTTGATGATATTGTGAGCAACATCAGCGGGAGCTTTTGCTCCTGGTAGGTTCAACTGTCGTGAAGTCGGATTCAAAACCCGTCATTCTTTACCCACACTAAAACGCCATACGTTAGGAATAGAGAATGCAGAGAGAACCAATGAAAACGCACCTTTACGCAGTGTTTACATATAACGTACTAGCCTAACTATGGTGATTTCAAATGTGTGTAACATGGTTTCAGTAGTAGATAAAATACAGCAATATGAGCGAAGTACAGCATGGTCGAGGTCAAGAATTCACAACCAGGTATGTTCATTTATAAGGATGTGCAAAGACCTCCACGGAAAGTATATTATTACGGGAAAAAGCTCGAGTGGAATGTATCGTGACATCAGGCATGTCAAATATTTTGTTATTTATGTTACGCATACAATAAAACTAGAGCTTGTCATATAAATTCAATTAGTTGGATGGATGAGGATTAATTCAGGGCATATTTTAAGCCTTGGTTGAGGAAAATCGCTCCAGAAATTAGGAAGATAATTGAAATCTTAGTTTTCTATATTTGTACATCAGGACAAATTGGGCATACATTTTGAGATACGCAAACACTCCTTTAGCCTCTGCTCTCTCGGTCGCCGGATGTGACGAATAAATAGACCTTGACTTCTGCTAATCGAGGCCAGTCAGATTTGCAAATCACAGCGAGCAGAAAAAGAATAAAAGTGTTAATGAAGAGTGCCTTTGCCTTTTGTACCTGAGAGAAGATCATTCTAACCATTAACAGCTCGACTGTATGTGCTGAGGGTAAGAAAGAATGTATATATATATTCTGTTTAAATAATTGATCAAATTGTGTGTTAGGAAGTGTGTAAAATGTGTTAGAAAACTACGGTGTGTTTCTGGTAGACTTACAAGCCTGTGTATATTTAAATAAATGGCGAATGGAAGCAAGAGTGAGTTCATGGTTTTAGAAAAGCTTTTAAGAATTATTTCTTGATGGAATGGACCACACACCAGGAACATAAGGAAGGATTAAAGGAATTGTTTTACTGTAGTGATTGATATATTACTTAGTATTTTACACAAGACCTAATAAATGTATGGAGGCGAATCATGGACAGTTAGCTATAACCAAGGAATTGGAGAAAGATATGTTCACAGTGAACTGAAGTATGTTAATGCTGACGGGATATGACCTGTGAGTCTATCTGCACTCTGTCGTCTGAAACTATCTCTTATCTCCTACTTCTGTGATAAAGAGATAGAGATAAGCAATATAGCGGTGAAATTAAATATATTTCAGGTTGCATCCTGCAATTAACTTCCACCTTAAGGAGCCAGACTCTACTATAGGATCCAGTGGTGCGAGCGCCCTTTGATTGTTAGAGGGACAGTTACCCAAATCCCAAGGCCTGGTGGAGACACAGTTTTCTTGCCAGACCCAAGGTGGAACAGACTACTAAATCAAGACTTCAAGCTAAGTAGCCACACAATGCTACTGTTCAGTTTATTCAAATTCACCACGGTATAGTGAAATAAAATGATGAAGTTCAAGTGCTTTTAGCTAGGCAAACATCCTAGTCAGTACTTAACAAAAATTCTGGAACTGTGAACAAAATAGAATTAAGATTAACATACAAACCTTATACAGCTAGAGTGATTTCAGCCAAAGGAGGAGAACATTCTTATAATTTTAAAAAGACTGTTAATAACTAAGAACAGTTGTTTTCAAGTGTGTTATTTATTTATTGATGTAATTGAATTTTGAGTTTGCTTGAAAGATTTTCAATCAGAAAATAATATTTGTAAAAATAAATTGTAAATATTTACCAGCAGACTTACTTAAATTATTTAAGTTAAGTTACAGTTCTTGTTGGTAGATAGTTTAATTAATATCCCTAGCAGAGCTAAAAATAATAATAATTATTATAACATTAACAGAGGAGGATCTGGAGAGGAGCAAGTAGGAACTTAGAGTAATATATTACCATCTTCTCTAGGAACTTATACAGCTTGATCCTACCTTTGATGTCTATACACCCTTACTCTTTTCAGAGAAGGGGGTATTACTTATAAGACCAGACTCTTATCTGGCACTATCCTGGTATCACCTGATACAGCTTTGTGTCCAGGATATCTTATAATTTCTTTAATAATCAACCCTCTCGTGACATCAACTATGCTGAGCAGGTCAAAATAGAAGGGGCAAAGTGGGCACAACCCTTTCCTCCAGGTTAGAGGAGATTGGAGAACAGGGCTGACAACCCTGCCTGAAAACCCTATTTGTCACAGAAATTGAAACAGTTGAGGAAAGAAATAAATGCCAGAGTCAGGAAAAACCCTCGCAAGAGGGACACATGACGCAGAGACCTAATGAAAGCCAGCCAATGGAAGTCAGGCTGCCGATACCACTTCTAACGACGAAGGCAAAAATTATAATAGGCACCTGGAACATACGGACAATACAGGAGGCCGGGAGGACAGCACAGGTAGCTGAAGAGGTGAGACGATATGGAATAAAACGCTTAGGACTAGCAGAAACGAGAATAAATTGAAAATGCGAATTCATAACCAATAGAGGGGAAAATGTCATATATTCAGGACACGAGGATGAAGACCACACACACACACACACAGAAGGGGTTGCTTTTATGATGTCACAGGAAGCCAGAAAAGCACTAATAGAATGGGAATCAATATCACCCTTGATAATAACGGCAAGATTCCAGGGAAAAGGAAGAAAAATCTCCACTATTCAATGTTATGCCCTGTCACGAGTGTGGAAAAAGAGTCTGCGACAGACAAAAGTCTGAGTGACGAGTGAGATAATAGATGTGTGGATGAAATAGAGAATTTGAATGTTGAGTGGAAGTATAACAGTGAGGAGTACAAAGCTGATACACAATCTTCCATCCCGCCACTCGAACTTCTTTTAAATGTTAACCCCACTCACCCTGTCTTCCACACGTATATCAACAAATGAATATATTTTGAGTAATTGACTGCGGTAGCGCAGTGGTTAGTGCACAGGCTTCCTAGCTCGGCGGTCCATGGTTCGATCCTCATGTCGTGTGGTGTGTACTGGGGAAACTACAACAGTAGTTTTTGCCAGGAATAGCCTATGAGATATTAGGTATACGGTCTTTAGAAAGTGGCTCGTTAAGAAAGAATAAAGACCTATTCGAGATAGAGACAAGAAGACGGGAATGCGAATGCTTTCCACTGGACAGTGTTTTCTAATTAATTATGGAAAGAGTTCTGTTTCCCCACGACCTTAGCTTCTGCCCTTAGATCCCGTAACAGAAAAGCCCCCAACCTCATCTGAGTAGAGAAATGTTCCTATATGTGAATATGTAACACCGACAGCACGAGTGATACATTAACAAACTAGATAATGATCAAACGATTGTTGGGTTTATTAATTAAATAAACACACATATAGGGTTAGTAATGGTTAGAACGTGATGGTGGTAAAAGACGATTCACACAAAACACACAGATGAGATATTAAAATTGCAGGTAATTAAGTAATAGTTAATTTAAAATGAACTGATGTAAAGCGAAATGATGATGATGTGATATGATACGTGTTACCAAAATGGTGAGTAAACTACACAGTTCATGTGTCTCTAAATGCTTCTCATGGATACGATGATTCACATGTATGCATAAAATGTCCCAAGTTGTCATACGTTATGTCGAGTACGGTATCTCTAAGTCGAGGATGTTCTGATGAAAACTGTTGTCGAACTGAGAAACTTTAGAGTCTGCTTCATAGAATGCGCTTAAGAGTATGTTGCACTTGGTATAAATATGAGATTCCACTTTTGAGCTCTTTTGCTTGACTTCAGATAATAATGATCTTTCGAGTGATTTGAATTTGTGATGACTCTGTATTGAACTTGTGAGCCAGCAGTATATGGGTGACGAAAAATGCTGCGTCCACCTTCTGACTTGTGGGTGAGACAATATTCCTTTTTAATTGAAGAATGAAAGATGTCCTATGGCGAATTCTGCTAGACAAATGTCCGTTTTTGATAACTTATTTCTGGTTAGACGTCAGACACGTTGCGTGTAGACTCAGACTTCTGATGACCTGAAGACACACAAAAGTCTTCGTAAGTTTTTCACATTTAACATCACTGGTTGACTTTCATTCATACTACTGCTCATTATTGATCTCTCTCTCTCTGAGTTCGATTCTAATGATGTTAAATATCTTGTGCATGAGAGACTGTGATGATGATGAAGGTGAAGTATGAACTATTAATTACCTCCTATCATCCTATCATCTTATAGGAAAATCTTCTGATTTTATTAATCAGTTATGAAAAGAATTAATTGAAACTCTATCTTTCGCACATTTAGCTGTGAGGTTAAACTAAACAAAGAATAAGAAAATATAGTAATAATCTGTATAAGATCTACTAACCTTATTTTCCTTTCGCAAAATCCTTTAAGAACACAATTCACCATAGAAATGAATTATTATCCACTCTGAATAAACACATGTCTTTAGGCTAGGCGTTTTAGGGATTGTATCTCTGCCTCACAATGTAAAACCTGGACTCCCCTCTCTAGCGAGCTACGCGGTATTATTTCAGAAGTCCAATGTGGGTTTCTTGGATCCGTGACGTACAGCTCCGCCCATACAACCAATCCTTAATAGCCCCTCTGGTCACTCATTCACAGGATCGCTCTTGTCCCCTGTCATTCCAAAGGTGGGTGTGGCAATTCGCGACCAACTTTCGTTGCCTGGCTTGTTTGACAAACAGGTATGGAGATAATTGGCGGGCCAATTCAAAAGTGCTGTCACATTGCTCTCTTGTTGTTTATTGTTTTCACCTGGCCAAGCTGGGCGTCTAAAGTGGTGACCCGTCACTTGTCTGGACAGCGGCCGAACAAAGATAACACCAGTCCATATAAATTACAGCATGAGACGTTTTCACCTGGCCAATCTGGGCGTCCAATGTGGTGACCCGTATCTAGCAACAAAGATAACAACAGTCCACAGAAATTGTATAATGCCCAGATGTCTGATTTGGATGACCAGATGTGTTTTCACCAGATTTATCCCGATGCAATGTGGGCTTCAAACGATGATGTCAGGTATGGGGACTCAATCAAAAGACTTTATTTTACCACCGATGAAAGAACAAATGCGTTTCTCTAGATACCGGTCGCGAGTAATCAAAACAATGAAATAGCAAATGTGGGATAGCAAATGTGGGATGAAAGAGCACAAATGTGGGAGAAAATAAAATACCAGAGATGTAGGAAAAGATAGAACTATAAGGTCTTGGCGCTCGTTTATCACAATAGCCCCCTCCTCAAGTGTGATGTCAATCATACTCAGGAGAGCTTAGCCTTCTTGCTCGGGATTCATTAATCATTTTCCTCATCTTTGTTTTTCTCTCCGGTTTCCACCCTTTCCACTACTTGTCTGTGCTTTCCGTCCTGCCTCAAAGGATGACGTCTTAAAAAATCCGCTCCTACGTTATGTTTTCCTTGGCTATAGTCCACTTGGAACGTGTAAGGTTCTAGAACAAGCGACCACCTCATCAGTCTAGCATTCAAATTCTTTGAATTGGCGAGGAAGGTCAGAGGTTGATGATCACTATGGATAGTAAATTTCCTTCCGTACAGGTATGCTTGAAATTTGTGTATTCCCCTGACGAGGGACAAACATTCCTTTTCGATTGTGGAATAGTTTTGTTCTGCTCGGTTTAACTTCCGACTCGCGTATGCGACCGGAAATAGATTTGGTGGGCTTCTGTCGTCCGGCTGTAGTAATGTAGCCCCGATTCCAATGTTACTGGCGTCTTTGCGGAAGATGAATTTTCGAGTTAAATCCGGAAGCCGTAAAATTGGTTTTGCGGTGAGTTTTTCGTTTAAGAGTGCATATGCGTGTTCACATTCTGCTGACCATGTCACTTTATCTGGGTTGTCTTTCTTGGTTAGCGATGTAAGCGGCGCACAGAGGCTATTAAAATCCTTTATATATCTCTGGTAGAATCCACAGAGGGATACAAATGATCGGACATCCTTTTTTGTGGACGGTCTCGGTGCATTTCTCAGCCTCTCAACGTTTTGAGTCTCGGGGAACATGGTTCTATGGGATATAGTATGTCCTAGGAAATCTAGCTGTGCACACCCAACTTCACATTTGGTTGGGCGGGCGGTTAGTCTCGCTTCTCTGAGTCTATTAAACAGCAAGGATAGCGCTGATAAATGTTCTTGAAACGATTCAGTAGCTACTAGGATATCATCCATAAAATTGCGGATGGCGGGATGATTCAGAGGATCCAATAACTTTCGCATCATCCTTGTGATGACACTAGGAGCGTTGTTTAGCCCAAATGGCATCACATTAAACTCCAATTGTCCATCTGGAGTACTGAAGGCAGGTTCCTCACCTCAGCTTTTACCGGTATTTGATACTACCCTTTACTGAGGACGATCTTTGAAAAATAGCGAGCCCTGCTCAGCTTAGTAAATAGCTGGTTCTGGTCCGGTAACGGTTCTGGCTGGAACTGTGTTAACGCATTCAGCTGTCGGTAGTCGATGCACAGGCGGTGTTCTCCACTGGGTTTGTGTAACAGCACCACGCCCGCACTGTAAGGGGACTCCGACTTCGAAAGTATGCCTTCCTTAAGTAAATAATCAATTTCTTGCTTTAATGCCGTCGCCTTGGCATACGGAGTTGGATAGGTTCTCATTCAGACGGGCGTAGGATCCGTGACTTCCATGTCAAACTCCATCAGGTTTGTCCGGCCCGGTTTGTCTGTCAGGGAGTCGGCGTGGTTTTCCATCAATCTCCTCACTTTTTCTTGTTGGGCTTCCGTTAGGGTGGAGCTTATTTTCACATCTAAATGTGATTCCTCCTGTATCACCGGGTACTTGTTGGACCCATCTCTTCTCTTGTTGGTGCTGTTGTTGGTGGTGGATATGTAATTGTTGATAGTGTTTGGTGTCAATCGTGCTGATTTCGCGAATCTATAAAATCTTGGTGCAGTAAGATGCAAACCCAACGTAGGCACATCAACAGGTGCCAATACTATGATAGTCAAACTTGTTAGTTGAAAAGTTCATACATGGTTTATTAACATCACATCATACGGGACGATACATTCAACGTGGACGGTTAATAGTTGATTCAACATGATGATAGTGGACGCATGTCCTCAATAAAAGTTCAGATAAATAATCTCAGAAGAATCCTCAAGTAAATTCTGATCAGGTCTCTGAGTGAATACATCAATAGTCATAAAGGTCATGAAGTAGATTAAGTACAATGTTATATTGATCAAGGTTGACCTTTCCTCAAGGACAGGAGATTCTCATTATACTTGGTAGTATCTAAGATCCCGCTCTTTAGTATTTTCATATATAAAGAAGTCCTCATCAACGAATCATAATAGAACGTAGGTGCAGGTTCCTACTAAATACCTTCAAGGCATGTAAAGTTACTTAGGCATCGATACTTGAATTACCTCTTGTATTAGCCGTGACTGACCCCAACGGCTTCCTAATAATATATATATATATATATCGTAGATCCACGGTAGTTACCGATGATCTCTTTGATAGGCATTTACTGGCATATAACGAACAATCATTAATGACACTCAACGAATGAAACACTCACTGGACGACTCCGCAGGACGGGTCTAAAACATCAATACTTTACTCAAAACACGGGTTTCGAACTCCCAAAGCCTAGGACTTGGGATTCTTGCTTCTCAAACCCACAGATGTCAACTGACTGTCTAGCTACACGTGCGGACAGGCTATACGCCTTAGTGCACAACCGTGCGCTAATGAAATCAAACTCACCAATAAGACTTACTATCATGTAAGTCGGTGCGTAAAGTTTATTACTGGTAGGACAACATATTAATAATATGAGACTACCTTCATCTGTAAAGGAGTGCAGAGGTCTACGAAAAGGGCTCTACAGATTCCTTACCAATCCCCCCCGCCCCCCCCAAAAAAAAATTAATTATATTAATTTTTTTCTTTAATACCGACACTAGAGGTAAGTCAAGTTTACATATTCCTATTTTACCAATATATCATGATAAAAATAATAAAATATGAAATTCCAGTTAACTCAAACAACAAAAGGTATGCATAAAAGCATACATCCACAATTGCACACCTTTGGTACAATGTGGTCAATGAAATGAAATATCATATTAGAAATATTGAATTAAAACAAATGTAAACGCAAATACAAAGAAATGATGAGAAACCAATGAATAAACAGAAAAGTGATGGATATGCATTTAAAATGACAAGTGAAAAAATGAATAAAAATGAAAGAATACAATTTAAACACGTATAAGAACAACGCACTTAACTGTGTGTCTAAGTCCTTTTGAGGTACTAATGAAAGTACTAATGTTAAATTAATGTGCTTAAATACAACTATTGATAAATCCACTTAAATATTGTATAGTTAATTACATTAATCATTATTTTAACTAACTAAGTATCTAAGTTTAATAATCTAATTAATTCATTTATTTCACCCTAATAATGTTATTAATTACTTAAATACTGAAAGTTCCCTTTTCCTGTTAGTGAACAGTTTATAATATAACAAATTCAGTTCCACGAAGAAATCAGAGTGGTAGAAATGTTATTTCGGTGAGAAAATATAATCCTTTTCCAACGTTATTATCTTTTCAATGTCATAATTAAGTGAATGTTATTCTCACAAGGATAGTCATATACCTTAAAGTTCCATGTTATTTTGATTCATAAGCATTGTAGATTTCACTTGAATGAATGTTAATGACTCTTACAATCGAGGTATCACACGTAAAAAGTTACACTCGACGAACTGTCAGTGTCCAAGTTCAGTTGTCTTTAGTGCGTAGCTGTTAACTCGATTCATTCGGACATCTTGACAAGATGTCAGCGAGAGCATTCTGTGTGCCAGGTATTAATCGAATTGTGAAACTATATGGTTGTAGAGCGATCGCATACCTGGTAGATTTGGCAGATTTTACGTCCTTTGTGTTGAGTGCAGTAAGAGCTTTTTGGTCTGATTCCACAATAAAGTGTGATCCAAGCAGATATCTTTGCAGTTTATTTATTGACCAAACAAGCCCGAGAAGTTCTTTATCTAAAACTGAATAATTCTGTTCAGTTGGAGTTAACTTCCGTGACACATAGAGAACGGGATGCAAGGTGCCATTATATTCTTGTAGTAAGACACTTCCCACGCCGTAATTAGAAGCATCGCTGCGTAATACAAATGGCAAATTCTCGTTAGGTAACCTTAAAACAGGATGATTAGAAAAAAATTTCTTTATGATATCCAACGCGATTTGATGTTCGTTAGACCACCGAATCACGTTAGCTGCACCTTTCCTAAGTAATGAAGAGAAAGGAGCAGTAATGGACGAAAGATGTGGTATGAATTTCCCATAGTATTGTACTAGTCCTAATAGAGATCGCACTTGTTTCTTTGTTTTAGGTGTGGGGATGTTAAGGATTTTGGAAACATTACTGTCCTCTGTGTATAACATACCGCGACCAATACGGTGTCCCAAAAAAGAAATCTCGTGGAAACCCACAAATGCCTTTGATGGCTTAGCAGTTAAATTATGATTTTGTAATGTGGACAGTAATGAGTGTAATCCTTCTAAATGTTCTTCCCATGAGTCACTGAAAAGACAAATGTCGTCTATGTACGCAATGACGTTGGGATGATGAGATAGGATTCGACGCATCATGCGTACGAACGTGGCAGGAGCGTTAACTAACCCGAAAGGCATAAAATTCCATTGGAATAGGCCCCGGGGCGTCGAGAAAGCAGTTAGTGGTTTTGCCCTTTCTGTCAATGGTACTTGCCAATAGCCTTTTGACAGATCAAACTTAGAGAAGAAAGTAGAATGAGATAATTTTACTAATAAATCATCTAAAAGTGGCAAAGGTTCAGCGTCAAATTGTGTGAAGCATATGGTGACAACGAAGGTTCAATTATGTTTAATCGAAGCATCTCATCTAATTCCTTTTCGACCTTATCTCTAAAGTGCAAAGGTATGGGATATGGACGAATACGGATAGGTGTTTCATCAGTTAGGAGAATATCATGCTGAATAGCTGATGTATGACCTGGAATGTCAGTGAGAACCTTATCATACATTTGAAGTAGTGATGAAACTTGCTGTCGTCGATCAGTCGAAAGAGAAGAAGAAATAGTGACAGCATTCCAGTTTTCCGTGGAATGAAGAGGTACAACTGGTATGGGCAATTGTACATCTTGAAAAGAAGATTCTTCTTCTTGTATAACTGACAGATTAGTATAGTTATGAATGTGAGGAGTAGGATCGTCAGTCGCTTGAAATACTGATTGTAAATAATCAGGACGTGAATAATATTCTTTCAACATGTTAATGTGAAAGGTTTTGTGTTTTCCATTAATATCTACGATGTAGTCGACATCGGATATTCTTGAGATGATCCTAAATGGACCTCTCCATGTGATAAGTAGACGATTATTATGTGAAGGCAGTAAAACAAAAGCCTCGTCACCAGGAATAAGCTGGCGAAGACGTCTATACCGATTTGCAAATAGACGAGCTTTTTCTTTAGACTCTTCGGATGATGCAGTAGCTAACCTACAGGCATCTATTATTCTCTTTCTTAAAGAGATGACATATTCATATGAGGATTGAGTTTCCTCAGGTATATTATCTTCAACCAATAAATCATGGATTAAAGACATAGGTCCGCGTGGTTGTATGCCAAAAACCAACTGGAAGGGGGAAAACCCTGTTGCTTGGTTTTGCACTTCGCGATACGCGAAGAGAGCAGCGGGTAGGACCCTGTCCCACTCCTGAGGGTGATCTTGAGTCATCTTACCCAACAACTGCTTAAGTGTCCTATTCTGTCTTTCAATTAATCCATTCGACATCGCATGGTATATAGAACTGAGAGATCTATCTATACCCAATGTCTTCATAACCTGTGACATGGATTCGGAAATAAACTGGACCCCATGATCTGATAGGATCTTACGCGGAAAACCAATGCGTGAAAAGATCAGCATTAAAGCTTCTGCAACGCTGGCAGATGAGGTGTTTTTAAGAGGTATGGCCTCAGGCAAACGCGTACACATATCGATACAAGTGAGAATATGTGTATGTCCTCTTGCAGATGGCAATATAGGACCAATGATGTCTATTGCCATTTTATCAAAAGGTCTAATAGGTATGTCCGCAGCTTGGATAGGAGCATCATGATACGGACCCCTTACTTTAACTTCCTGACATGTCACGCAGGAACGACAATAGAGATTAACATCCCTATGAACGCCAGGCCAATAGAATGCGGATAGCACTCTAGATTTTGTTCGGGAAAAAACCCATGTGACCTGCGCATTGTGAATCATGAGCATGTCGTAATATTCTGGGTCTCATAGCAGACGGGACCAGAATTTGTGAACGCACCAATGAATCTGTTTCTCTTAGTAATCTAACTAAAATACCTTTCTTTAAAGCAAATTGGTGTCTAGATTTTGCAATTGTGTTGTTATTATTACTCTTAGTCGCCAATTCAAAGAATCTATGCAAAGAATTGTCATTCTTTTGTAAATTAGCAAACAGCTCCCTTGAAATAGGAGAATCATCATCATTACTATTATGAACCGTAGGTTCAGAAGTTGATTCACGCGACAATTCAGTAGCTTGCGCTCTGGTAACAACTGCATTTGCAGCATGAATGTGTCGCTTTTCCCATTCATTAATTTGCTCTGGTGTACACTCTTTTATACCGTGTATACAACCAAGTATTACATCGCTAACTGGATTCTGCAGAAGACAGGCATGGATCTTCCCTGAAAAGAAAGGTGAATGTAAGTTAATGATGGCTGTAGGGAAGGTTTCCACAGTACCCCCAAATGTGACACACTTGACCACGTTGCCTGTGGCCAAGGAGGGGTCGATCAGAGAGTTCCGCACTCCCACCGTGCTGCAGCCTGAGTCAAACAAGACAGAGCAAGGAATAGAGTTGACGTATCCTTTGTTAAATTTTAAACACCCTTTCCCTTGGTGATTTGATGCAGAAGTAGCTGTACAAACTACGGGTAGACTTGGTAAAGTGTGCCCGCATCGCAGCGTCGTGATCGCCTTGGGCTGGAATAGCGTTGAGCATTCTTGACATGTCTTTACCTGTTCTAGATCGATACAAGACATAGCGTTATGTTGATTAACATTAGTATCATTAAATTTGTTAGTTTGTGCTTCAATTGAAGCAACATTTGAATGTTGTCGTGGTCTGCTCGACGATCTATCTCTTCGTCGCGATCGAACCTGATTATTGTCATTAAAATTGCTATAATTACTGTTTCTGCTATCATTAAAATTTGGCTGAGTCCGCCAATGAAAGTTTTCACTGTTGTGATGTTGGCGAAATGACCTGTTCATAAATCTATTTCTATTTTCTGGATGATATGATTGAGATCTCTAATGTTGTTTATTATTATTACCTTGATTATATTTAGGATTGTTGTTACTAAAATCTTGAGATCTGTGAGCTTGACCCCATGATACATTAAATGGAGCAGAATGTGAGTATTGTTTCCCCTTTTGAAAATGACCAAAGTTGAAATTATTATTACTTCCCCTTTGAAAATTTCTATCGCTACTTATCGAACGATTTCTAGGGAAATTGTTTTGTTGCATGGCGAAAGCAACGGGTAAATCGTCCTTAAGTTGCGCATTGCTGACATCCATGTTAGGATGAGCTGTGCAGAAATTTTTACAATGATCTGACATTTCTTTTATATTACTAGGTTTACGTTCGTGTAAGAACGCAAGAAATGCAGGACTTACTGCTGATAAGACTTTATCGCGAAGTAATAAGTCGAAAATACCGTCATACGATTTCTCTATCTTGGATAGTTCTATCCATCGTTCTAACGTAAGACGTATTTGCGAAAGAAAATCATCAAAATTCTTGCTAGATTGCGGGAGCATAGACTTGAACCTAAGTCTGTATTGATCCTCTGTCATCTGAAATTTATTTAGAAGAGCGGCCCTGAGAGCATTGTAATCATTTTTTTCTATAGAGCTAGTAGTGTGATACACAGCCATTGCCTCTCCGGTTAGTAATCTGGATAAGTGGGTGCAATATAATGATTTATCCAAGTTGTACGATCGACATGTAGCCTCAAACCTATCCAAAAAAAAATATGACATCGTCGGATGGTGGAGTAAATTTAGGCAATTTGAGATGAATCTCTCTAAAATTCTCATGTCTAGATGAAGACTGGCCTTCCTGAGTCTTTTGCGTATTACATTCACTTGCCAATCTTATTCTATCAAATTCCAATTCGGCAAGTTTCAAATCATGCTGACGTTTCTTTTCATTCTCTTCTGTCTCAAGCTGAAGCCTTCTTGTATTTTGTTCAGCTATTAATCTTCGTTCTTCCATTTCCTTTTGTTTAACTTCCATCTCAATTTTAAGCAGTCTTTCTTTTTCTGCAGCATCCCTTTGCTTATTTTCCATTTCAATCTTAAGTAGTCTTTCCTTTTCTGCAGTATCACATCTAAATCTTTCTTCAGCCTCGAATTTTTTCTGTTCGGACTCACGCTGAAATCGTTTCTCTTCTAATTCAGCGGCTAATCTCATTTTTTTCTCCTCTTCCTCAGCTATAAATTTCCTCTTCTTTTCATTTTCCTCCGCCTCAATCCGTTTTTGATCTGCCTCAAATTTCAAATTTTCCAAACGTAACTTTTCAGCATCTAATCTTTGAGATTCCAACCTTTGAGATTCTTTATATTCTGTCATAGCAAATGATCTAATCTCTTCAGGAGGTATATTAAGCGCCTTAGCCTGCTTAATAAAATAATCTAAGGTAGACATTATTCAATATTATTCTGTAATAATTCTACATAAAATGTTACTTCACCAAATGGTCTTCGTTCCTGTCCTAGAACGGTAAATTCAAGTCTTATAATAGGCAATTATATTAATAATCAATAAATTAATTTATTCCCCACACTGGCCACCATACTGTTGGACCCATCTCTTCTCTTGTTGGTGCTGTTGTTGGTGGTGGATATGTAATTGTTGATAGTGTTTGGTGTCAATCGTGCTGATTTCGCGAATCTATAAAATCTTGGTGCAGTAAGATGCAAACCCAACGTAGGCACATCAACAGGTGCCAATACTATGATAGTCAAACTCGTTAGTTGAAAAGTTCATACATGGTTTATTAACATCACATCATACGGGACGATACATTCAACGTGGACGGTTAATAGTTGATTCAACATGGTGATAGTGGACGCATGTCCTCAATAAAAGTTCAGATAAATAATCTCAGAAGAATCCTCAAGTAAATTCTGATCAGGTCTCTGAGTGAATACATCAATAGTCATAAAGGTCATGAAGTAGATTAAGTACAATGTTATATTGATCAAGGTTGACCTTTCCTCAAGGACAGGAGATTCTCATTATACTTGGTAGTATCTAAGATCCCGCTCTTTAGTATTTTCATATATAAAGAAGTCCTCATCAACGAATCATAATAGAACGTAGGTGCAGGTTCCTACTAAATACCTTCAAGGCATGTAAAGTTACTTAGGCATCGATACTTGAATTACCTCTTGTATTAGCCGTGACTGACCCCAACGGCTTCCTAATAATATATATATATATATCGTAGATCCACGGTAGTTACCGATGATCTCTTTGATAGGCATTTACTGGCATATAAAAATACATCTTCAGCTGTGAATCCATTTCGGTACAGGTTAGTTACCTGATATCGACTAGATGCTCACGACTTTGCAGAACAATCATTATTATTATTATAAATACATACGTGGTTCTTCCAAAGAATGAACACTCACGTGGACGACTACCGGCTACGACTGCTAATCCGCAGGACCGGGTCTAAAACATCAATACTTTACTCAAAACACGGGTTTCGAACTCCCAAAGCTTCCTTTGTAGGACTTGGGATTCTTGCTTCTCAAACCCACAGATGACGTCAACTGACTGTCTAGCTACACGTGCGGACAGGATAACCCCCTATACGCCTTAGTGCACAACCGTGCGCTAATGAAATCAAACTCACCAATAAGACTTACTATCATGTAAGTCGGTGCGTAAAGTTTATTACTGGTAGGACAACATATTAATAATATGAGACTACCTTCATCTGTAAAGGAGTGCAGAGGTCTACGAAAAGGGCTCTAGAGTACTCTACGGATGATAAAGGCTGTTCTTCCATTTGCATAGCAATGGCCATAGTCATGAGGTGCTCTGGTTCGGCAGGGGCTCGCTCTTAAAACTTCAGATTTAAGTGATAAATTTTCTGCTTTCCGTTCACGGCTTCAGTCTTCCCCTTCCAAGTCCATTTGTTCTCTGGTGCATTGGGTGGTCTATCAGCTTCCAGAATTTCTCGACTTGTTGCTGGGCTATGATATCTCTTCTAACCTCCATAGGCTGGAGGTGAGTAATCTTTTCCAACTCTTCAATGGGTTTTGACTTCATGCCCCCTGTTATGATTCTCAATGTTTTGTTTTGGGTTCTGTTGATTTTGTCAAAGTTTGACCTAGCCGCCGTTGACCATGCTGCAATGCCATATTCTAAGACTGGTCTCAAACGCCCAGTATATAGCTTCTTTAGTACTCTCTCGTCTGCTCACGAACCCGTACCAGCAAGTTTTTTCATGATTTCCATTCTCTGCCTTGCTATTGTCCTGTTTTTCGCATTCTGGGCAATGATGGTAGTGCTTGCTGCATCTTGCCGTAGTGATATATTCCTCTGATAGTGTAAGTCGCTGATCCATTTGAACATTCTCCCACACACTTCACTTCTTTGCAGCTTGACTTTCAGTCCATCTTTCCCCACTTTGTCAAATGCTTTTTCTAAATCTACCCAAACCACCAGTGTGTGCTTTTTTTCTTGGAAAGCGTCCTCAATTTTCTGAGTTATATAAGTGATCTGATCTTCAGTGGATCTTTGTTTTCTGAATCCTGCTTCCTGTGGGGCTAAGAGATGTTTTCCCTCTAGATGTCACATTAGTCGAGTATTAATTATGCGCTCCATCAATTTTCCAGCACAACGAAGTAGACTGATAGGTCTGTAGCCATTCAACAATAATAAATTTAGATATAGAAAGAGAATTCTGATCCGCTAATCGTTTTTCTATGTTTATTAAAGTGTAAATAAAATTTAAACAAACTATTATGCCTGAGCGATGTCAGGGAAACCAAATAGATTCACAATCACTAACTTAAAGAAAACCACACAACAGTAAAAAAAAAAGCTTAAACCGATTCTGGTTTACAATCCAGAATGGCAGCCTAAGTTGAATAAAAATAATAAATTAGGAAATCCACAGGAATAACACAAACACGCACTACTATTCTATTACCCGTCAACGGTCCCCAGTCACTATGGCAAAACGACCGTGATCTAGACTACACAGAAACAACCCAAACAAAACAAAGACCAAAGAAACAATGCCGAGAGGTAAACACCCTCTCTCTTATAAGCACAACACAGCACTCGCTGGATAATTCATTAACTCCCACCCCGTCTCTGAGTCCCTAAGTCTTTACTTTCCCTTTACTTCCGTGGTGTATTATTCCTCTACACTTGACAAAAATATCCTCTTCCCTTTCTCTCTTCTGACGAGGGGTGGAAATCAATTTAATACAAGGATGAAGGACGTCAGTGGGGAATATATCCACGAGTGACTCAAATATCAATAAAACCTGATATCCCGCGAGTTGCACGAGTCCAAACTCAAGTTTTGTGTAAGCAATGCGCGTTACTATGAGAGACGCTGGCCAGTCAGAATGTAACTGCAGGGCCAAAGCTACCTACAAATGATGTGTCGTACCGATAAGTTTGGAAGTTATTTTTGGTCCCGTCTAGTAGAGTCTTCTTCTTCTTTGATCCTTAGCCGCCGACCGTCAAAGCAGTCAGTGGCCATTACGCCTAGTGGCGTCTTGTAGGGCAACAACAAATTGATTCCACTTTGCTCGGTCGGCGGCCATCCTTCGTACAGTGCCACAACTCTGGTTCATTCTTTGCATCTCAACTCCCACAGTCCTCCGCCAAGTTGTTTTTGGTCGGCCTCTCTTTCGTTTTCCTTCAGGGGTCCATAGCATAGCTGTTCTTGTGATGGCATCAGGGTCTCTTCTGAAGACATGGCCAACCCAGCTCCAGCGTCTGCCAGCTATGATGGTGTGCATGTCCTCTTGCTTGCTCCGAGTAAGCAGATCTTGGTTGGTGATGGTATTCGGCCAAAAGATTCGGAGAATTTTTCTTAGGCATGTATGAAAATATGACAATTTCGACATTTCCTTCTCTGTAACTCTCCAGCTCTCCGCGCCATAGAGAAGCACAGAAAGCATACAGCTCTGATATAATCCTAATTTTGTGCTTGTGCTGTACTGAGAGGACTTCCAGATGTTGTTTAGACTAAAAAAGGCTGTTCTTGCTTTGTTCATTCTGTTGTTGATGTCTTTGCTTGCTCCGCCGTCTGGTGTTACTATGCATCCTAGGTATGTGAAGGCATCTGTCTGTTCCAGTTGCTGATTCCTTACTGATATGGGCTCAGGGTTGACATTGAGCGTCATGACCTCTGTCTTCTTTAGGTTGATGTTCAAGCCCACCTGCTGGCTATACTTATTAAGTCTTTCCGTTTTTTCCTGGATGTGTTGATGTGAATGTGTTAGCAGTGCAATGTCATCTGCATATTCCAGATCTTCCAATGTAGAAAATATAGTCCATCTTATTTCTTTTGGATTGCCCTCTGTTGTCTGGAGCATCACCCAGTCTATGACTTAAAAATAGAGTGGTTGATAAGGGGCATCCCTGTCGTACTCCTGTCTTCACCTCAAAGGTTAGGTTGCTCTGCCCAATGCTACACGTAGAGTAGAGTGGGTGGTGATAAGTACGTGAGAAAAGGGTGTGAGAAATAGATTTCACGGGTGAATAGTTTAAGGAGAAGATATGTCTCTGGAATTAGTAAGTTTGGTACTGGTCTAGAAAGCGGGCCCCGGACTTTTTCCGAAACGAAACACAATTTACGAAATGGTAAACGTAATATGTATCCTATGAGGAAATAAAAAGTCGGATTCGCGTTTTAAAAAACCTGAACTTCCGGGGCCCGCTTTCTAGACCAGTACCGTAAGTTTCTCTAGTCCAGCCTATCTATACGACTATAATTTAGTACAAGACAACCTTGCCCTCCTCATAATATAAATATAAGTTTAACTATGCACACACACCCACACACACACACACACAGAGCTATGTGACAACAAGACACACAAATGTGAAAAACAACGGTTAATTGGTATGGGTCTGACCAACACACAAAGTTAAGTTTCGTTTGTTAAATATTATCATTTAAACTTGACAACATCAAATATCTAAAGAAAGATCAAATAAAATCAGATTTACATACATATGAAAAATAACATAATAAATGTGTCCTCCCATTATGAGAAAAAGAACCCAAAGAGTTAATAACCCAAAGGTCAAAGGTTAGCATTATTATACAGAATAGACAGTAAAGAAACAAGTTCCTATTATATGCTACTCAGTAAAGTTACTTACTTAGTCGTTACCCTTCTACCGTGAGGTGTAGAGGTTTGGAAGAGAGAGCTCCCGACTATCCCATCGGCAGTCTTCCTCCTGGCCTGGTCCCCCTCGAGTCCTCGGTCCCCCAAAGACTGTCTAACGCTGTCCTCCCAGCGGACTCCGGGTTGTCCCAGGGGTCTGAACCATGCCCGTCGTGGTAGCCGAACTTCTCCCACTCTGCAGAAATGGCCAATCCATCCCAGCTGGGACCGCTCCACCGGGGCCTGCAGGTGGGGGTACCTAAGGCCCTGACGTATCGTCCGGCTGCTGACCATGTCTCTTCTTGTTACTTCAACAACCCTCCTCAGACACCTCACCTCCGAGGTTTGGATCTGGCTTTTGTGGGTTGCAGTCACCACACATGACTCGTATCCACATGCCAAGACTGGGACACAGGTGGAGCGGCACACAGCCACCCCCGTCCTCCTAACAACCTCTCTCTTGCTGAGGAATCCTCGATCTATGGCCTGAAAAAGTCTCCCAGCCGCTGCCCCGGAGCGGAAAACTCTTCCCTGATGCATCCCCTTCGGTGTATAACAGCTCCGAGGTATTTAAAGTGGTCGACCTTCTCCAGGACCTGCTCCCCATCCCCAATCCGATGTCTTCTCGTGATATCGCTATGGACTCTGTTTTAGAGCTGCTTATGACCATCCCTCTCTTCTCCAGCTCTCCCTTCCAGACATGCAGGTTGGATTGGAGGTGTGCCTCTGATTTAGCAATCAGGTCAACATCATCAGCCAATGCCAGCTCTTAAATGCAGACCTGTCTCATCTTCCAGTACCCCACTGAATACTTTCTTGTTCTCTCCTTACATGCCTTGATGACATCGTCCATGAGGAGTATGAAAAGATAAGGTGACAGGATATCACCTTGTCTTACACCAGTGGTGGTCCCGAGTTCTTCTGACTTGTGGTTTGCTGTCCTCACATAATTTCTGCACGACTTGTAGAAGCTCTGTATAGCATGAATCAGAGGTGCTGGAGTGTTTGTGGCCGGGGGAGTGGACGGGAACGGCACCAATAAAGGTTACTGTGACCGGGTGAGGAAAAATGTAGGACTTCTGTTGTAAAGCCGTTTTGTGACAGGGTGAAGAAATGAGGGGCTTCTGTTGTAAACTGGCTATCGCCAGAGGTGGTGGTTACAGAAGAGATGTGTAATAAACCCAGGTAGTTGTGGTAGACTCGTCTATGTTGGTGTATGGCTGTGTGATCGTAAGAATGAAGTACTCTGTTTCCGATAGTCAAATGTCAACAATGTAACTTCCAACTTGTGTTCAAGAAGTAAGTCTAACGTCGTCTTAACTAAACAATACCTTTTATTCAGTGGTCGCATTCGCTAACCATTCCATGCTGGTTCATAGAATATTTTCATTAAAGGTGTACAAACCACAATTCATACGAATCAAAACATAAATGGGACCTGCTAGATGGAAAAACAGCCACTCTCGTCTCGTGCAAAAACAACTCACTCTAATCTCCCCTTTGAAAAAATAACTTCCGTTTCTTTTCTTGTATTGCTACTACACAAACTTTGATGACGTCATTTCATGTACACTATGAACGAATGACCGTACTAGGTTTGGGACTAGGGTTAATTAACTAACTAGTCACGTTCAAATACTCAGTGTTTAAATCTTGCTAAAGTATTCTTACACTAACTATAATAAAGTGGTAGCACCTTAGTGCTAAAACGACGTGGTAATCCTATACTGTCACATGTTCTTCCTTGCCAAACAGTCCCAAAGTTTGCTCCAGGGGACACTGTCAAACGCCTTTTCCAGATCTATGAAACAAAGATAGATCTCACTCTTATTCTCAAGGGCCTTTTCACTCAGCTGTCTGAGTGTGAAGATTAGGTCTTGAGTACTTCGGTTTGCTCGGAATCCGCAATGGACCGCATCCACTTGTGGCTCAGCTAGGCGTTGGAGTCTCTGCTCTAGGATTATTGAATAGATTTTACTAGGGACACTGAGAAGGGATATGCCTCTATGGTTTCGACACTGTCAATTGTCACCCTTTTTGAAAATCGGTGTTATGATGGCAATCTCCGAATCCTTTGGTATGGTCTTGTTGAACCACGCTGCCTGTGGGACTCTTAAGAGTAATTGGTCACCTGATGCTCCCATGTACTTAACCATGTTTGGTGTTATACCATCATGCCCTGCTGCCTTGCCCATCTTGATTTTCTCCAGTGCTGCCTTCAGTTCTTTCATCTTTATGTCATCTTCACCATCATTGGTTTTCTCTTCTGTGCTAGTGGTTATCATTTCTGATGCTTCACCATGCTCACCATCCAGGAGTTCTGAGAAATATTCTTTCCATCTTTCCATTACTTCCTTCGGGGCAGTAAGCAATTTGCCTTGCTTGTCCTTTATAAATTTGAGAGGGCATTGTTTTTCCTTCCTCATGTTCTTTAGGGTCTTATAGAACAATTTCTGGTTTTCTTGCGCATTTTTTTCTAGCTTTTCTCTAAATTCCTCCCAGGACTTCTATTTTGGTGCTAGCACCTTGTTCTTTGCTTCTGTTCTGAGTGTCATATATTCTCTATATTTCTCTATTTGTCCTGCTGTGTTTTTAGCTCCTAAGTATTGTTTCCATGCCATTTTCTTCTCTCTTATTTTCTCTTTGACTCCTTCTGTCCACCAAGGTGTCCTCTTTCTCTTGTTCCCAAGTCGGACTTCACCACATGCTTCTGCAGCAGCTGCCTTTATGATGTCCTTGAATTTAATCCAGACGGTTTCCAAGTCATCAGGTTGTTCTCTTGTGTTGCTTACCGCTGCAGCAATAAGCCCCTGATATCAGGTCTTAATTTCTGGCTCTCTCAGCTTGTAGATCTTAATGCTAATTTCTCCAGTTCGTTTACTTAGTTTCTTGCGTGATGTTGGGCAGTTCATAGGCTGAGCAACTCTTTCAGTTGTTCTTTTGATTGTAATCAAACTCCACGAGATGTGTATGACCAGGCATGTCCGTTAAGACTGCTGAATACTGTTTCAGTAACGCCTTAGTTTCTGTCTGTTGCGCCTCTGAGAGGGTGTCGCCGAATTTAACATCTTTAAATGACTCCGTTTGTTGTAGGGCATTCCATGCAACTATCGTCATTTTCCTCATCTTCGTATGCTATAGCGACCGGCAAAAGATGTTCGGGGAAAGGCACCGGTCTTTCCAAATATTTCTTTAACAGATTTATGTGGTAGAATTTTTCCTTACGTTTTATATAGATCTTGTAGTTCGTTCTCGAGATCTTTTTAAGGACAGTAAATTGCCCTTGCCATCCGATACGTAGTTTGTTGTTTCCGGTAGGAAGTAACAACAAAGCTTTTTCTCCTGGTTGCAATTCTCTCTCTTTCGCTGCTTTGTTGTATCTTTAAGCGTGCTTCATGCGTGCGCGATAAAGGTTGGTTGTTGCTAGGTCCCACCCTAGTTGTAACCGTTCCTTTAACTCTGATACATACTTGAATGCTGAGACGACTACTCATCAGCCTTCTGGTCTGTCAGTGACCGTAGTAAGGCTTCCAGCAGGCCCATAATAGGTATGCCGAATAAAAGTGTAGCTGGTGGTAACCCTGTAGAGGCCTGGGGGACTTCCATGTAGGCGAAGAAGGCTGCAGGAAGTAAAAGGTCCCAATCTTCAGGTTTCTCCTGTCCCAGCTTACGTAACATCATGGTGAGGCTGTCTTTGAAACGATCCACGAGCCCATTTCAGGCCGGATGGTACGGCTAGTGTGAATGTGTTTGACTCTCAAAATCTTAAAGATCTCCTTAATTTACAGGCTACGGAACTGGGATCCGTTATCCGTCAAAACTTGTTGAGGGAATCCCAACCGTGTAAAAATCTGCACTAGGGCTTCTGCGACATGCTTGGAATCCGTGCATGTTAGCGGTATAGCTTCGGCTCACATAGTGCATGTGTCGAGAAAGAACCCAAAGAGTTAATAACCCAAAGGTCAAAGGTTAGCACTATGTTACAGAATAGACAGTAAAGAAACAAGTTCCTATTATATGCTACCCAGTAAAGTTAATTTTAAAGAAGTCAGAGGTCATGACGCTCAATGTGAGCAACCCTGAGCCCATATCAGTAAGGAATCAGCAATTGGTACAGACAGACACCTTCACATACCTAGGATGCATAGTAACACCAGACGGCGAAGCAGGCAAAAACATCAACAGAATGAATAAGGCAAGAACAGCCTTTTTTAGTCTAAACAACATCTGGAAGTCCTATCAATACAGCACAAGCACGAAATTAAGATTATATCAGAGCTGTGTGCTTTCTGTGCTTCTCTACGGAGCGGATTGCTGGAGAGTTACAGAGAAGGAAATGTCGAAATTGTCCTCTTTTCACACAACATGCCTAAGAAAAATTCTCCGAATCTTTTAGCCGAATACCATCACCAACCAAGATCTGCTTACTCGGAGCAAGCAAGAGGACATGCACACCATCATAGCTGGCAGACGCTGGAGCTGGGTTGGCCATGTCCTCAGAAGAGACCCCGATGCCATCGTAAGAAAAGCTTTGCTTTGGACCCCTGAAGGAAAACGAAAGAGAGGCCGACCAAAAACAACCTGGCGGAGGACTGTGGAGGCTGATATGCAAAGAATGAACCAGAGTTGTGGCACTGTACGAAAGATGGCCGCCGACAGATCAAAGTGGAATCAATTTGTTGTTGCCCTACAAGACGCCACTAGGCGTGATGGTCACTGACTGCTTTGACGGTCGGCGGCTAAGGATCAAAGAAGAAGAAGAAGAAGTTAAGTTAACAAGTTTAATCAAAATCCATTGTTGGTAAAGTTCCTGTAACAAAGAAAAAAATTCACTCTCTCTGTCATACAGTGGCCACTCAATCCCACTTACCTACTCTTGGTGATATCCCTTGGAATTACAATGGTTCTTGAATATACAAAATGTCAGGTGTATTTCCCAAATTGGCCCCAGTCCATCCTCTGACAAATACGATTAATGAGGTGGACGCTTAATTTGGTGTTTTATTCCTGGATGAACAAATGTCACCGTGAATAGTTAGTGTAGAAAACGAGATCTTGGGATTCACAGTAAACAGAGGAAAATACTTCCAGTATTGGGAAATATCTGATTGCTAAAAACTGTTACAATTGATAAATGATGATAATCCTATCGGCTGGCTCTATGGTGAGTGCCGATTCTAAAACAGCGTAACTTTCTGGATAAATCCGCTTGAATACGACTGTTAGAAGTCGGGAGTATAAGTGTTCTGTCGTATACCCCAGTGGGCTGGTAAAAATTGGAAAAAATATTGCTGGGTTTTGTAAGTCCAGTTTAAATTTACAAGTTAAAATGTTTCGCATGTATCGTTGGCTCACAAATGAAAACAACATTATGATGACAACATTAACCAGTCAGTAAATGAAGAAAAGACCGCTGGACGCCCTTGATCAGGTCTGCGAGGAATAAAAATACATTTATGGAAAAATGCTACTGTCCTATAAAGCTATTAATATATATATATATATATATATATATATATATATATATATATATATATATATATATATATATATATATATATATATATATATATATATATATATATATATATATATATATGTGCACACAGACGGGGGACAAGACGATCTCTTTTCAACTCCGTCAGTCCTGATTAAAGTTAAACGGCACAGGTGTTTTCCTTTACGCCTTTACGGTCAGATTTTCGCTAGTGCTGCGATTTCAGGTCGGATGAAGGTATGCAACCCTCCCCGCCCCTTGCGCGCGATCAACGATCAGCGTACAATGTCAGTTATTATTCAATTATCCATAAGCGCACTTACATAAATATCGCCTGTCGTTAATAGCTATTAAATTGTCGCCGTCTTTTTGTCATCGTATGGTATTAAATAATAGTCACTTACTATAAATACACAAAATGAAATATAACGTGAATTCTTTTCTGCCACTATCAGTCGCGCCTAGCATATAAATCCATTCAGCTAACCGTCTCTTCTTGTGTGAGAAAGCGGGTGGTGAAAATTAACATTATAACTGAACATCTGGTGTAAAATAGCTACGCGTTATTTTATTTCACTAGTTTTAACGCTAGAAAATCAAAGTGAATTATAATGGTACGCTAACACTTTTAATTGGTAAAAGGTACCATTTTAAACACGTAACACTAATTTCTATTACCAGAAAATCATGATGAAAATTCTCACGAATGTTATTAACACATCTTCCACAATGGTTCTAGAACTACGTGCTTAGACTATCCAAAAATTCTGAGTGACAACTGGCATCAGGTTTAAGAAACCACAGTTTATACATATTATTGTTTCTCTGATCTATAGATGATGTTACTTATCACACTAATGTGTGTGATGGAGAATCATGAACAGAGTTCCCCAGATACAAGTTTTACGGTCGCTCTGTCTCAGGCGTTAGACCGCCATTAAAGACTTAAATCCGTATAACGGGGTTCTCTAAGATTTTGCCCGCTTCTGAAGATCAAAGAGCTCAGGATTTCCCTGCCTTCTCTCTGTGTACGAACTTCAAAGGGAACTCAGGGAAAGATTTTTGCCCGTGAGTCTACTTCAAAAGGTCTGGAGTTATTCACGTGCGGTCTGTCAGGTATCCGATGAATGACAGATCAGCTCGCGTGAGAAACTTAGGTAAACAAATCTGATTCGCTACCTGTTATGACTGGCAGGTCACGAAAGTTTGTAAACCTTGAGTTAGCTAGTGTTAAACACAGAAAAAGAGGTAGGACTAAAAGTGAGTAAATACTGAATGTAAATGCATGGTTTTGCTAGCAAATCATAGAACGCTAACGGGATTACAAAGGCTGTCAGATTACTGTAGGCTATATTTCCATTATACGTCACATGAGGTTAGGATTGGCGCTCTGTTCTGAAGTTTGGTGAGCTTGAGCGTTGGATGTCTCTGTGATCTTTGTAATGCAAGAAATGGTTTAGGTTCCCAAAAACCAAACTGAACCCAAATCATGAATCCAATTGGGACCGGTAAATTCCAAACAGGGTAGGTAATTCCGGCTGGGACTTATGGTCTCCCAGTTTTCCTTTGGTAGCGTATGGAGCTTCACGATATGTAAAGAATTCAAATAACACCAAAAATGTAGCTGGTCGTCAGTACTAGTTATTGAACAGCGCTCACTCTACAATAAAGAATTCTGGAGACATTAAGTGCTATACAAAGTGAGTTGCCCAATTATATAGGAGACTACAGCCTGCAGATGTTCGTCTCACCTGCGAATCGAGGTCCCCAAAAACATTATGCGTGAGTAGTAATGACACAAGGCCCCCGGGAACTTGGTTTCCCGTGTTTCCTGGATGAAAGCAATACTAAAGCTGGACCGGACATTCTGGCGTATAGTTTCTTGCCATGCAGGTCACATGAAAGGCATCGGCTCTCCCCAGTGTTTAAAGACCAGGGAACTCTGCAGCTCTTCTACCAGAAAGAGCTTGCAGTGACCAAGCGCGGTGTCAAAGAACTCTAGGAATGTCGCCGCCACCAGCAACACAAGAGTCCCGGGACGCCTTACAAATTATGCTGACCAGCATACAGAAGACATGAAAAAATTTAAGATACTCCCCCGCACACCCACGCTAGAGAAAGGGGAGTTAACCTGTCCAATTACAAAGTGACATGCCAGTTCCCCCAATCTACCGCTGTCAAGAGACAAAAATAATAAGAAAAGGGGGGAGGGAACTAAATGATCAGACTAGATTAGGTGTGGTCTTAACCGACAGAGTGCCAGAATTTTCTTAGCCAAGCGTTTCATGCCCCTACAAACAATGCAGATGAAGATACGAAGCAAGATTTATATGATGAACTCCAAGGAACATTGGACAAAACACACAAGAGAGACATTAAGATAGTAATGGAAGATTTAAATGCAGACGATAGAGCAGACAACAAAAACGGAGAACTAATCATGGGAAAGAATGGCAAAGGAAACAGAGATAAAAATGGAGAACTCTTTGTTAACTTTTGTGATTTGAATGACCTGGTCATCTGAGGGACTATTTTCCCACACAAAAACATTCACAAGACCGCAAGGGGCTCCCCAGATGGGCACAGGCAAAATCAGAGAGCCCACTTCACCATAGAAAGAAAATGGAGACGCTGCCTACAATATGTTAGAGTAAAGAGAGAAGCTGACGTAGGGTCAGACCACCATCTTCACCTAGCATCACTGAGGATAAAATTGAGGGCGCACAAAGACAGAGCAGAAAGAGCAAGCACGAAATATATTACCCAGAACCTTATGATCAAAGACACAAGAGTTCCGTTCAACCTAAAGGTGAGAAATAGATTTGAAGCACTGGAGAACCTTGAAGAGGACAGTATAAATAATCATTGGTGCATAATTAAGAAAACATGCAGAAATACATGTGAAGATATTCTTGGCAAAAGAAATAAACAACTGAAGGAATGGTTCACAGAAAGCACTTGGAACCTCATAAGAGAAAGAAGAGACATCAAACAACAAGTAAACAACTGTAAAGATGCAGAATAGAAAACACAACTGCTCACAATATATTGGGAGCTAAACAGGAAAGTGACAAAGAGTGTCAAGCAAGATAAAAGATAATGTTTTGAAAAATTAACAGAGGAGGTCGAGATTTCGACAAAAAAAAAAGGAGACTTGAAAACATTATATAATATCACTAGAACTTTATCTAAGAAACAGCCAAACCACAATACAACGGTGAAGAGCAGAGAAGGATAAAACATTAGCAATGAAAAGAAACACAGGGCCAGATGGGCTGAATATTTTAAGGAAATCCTAAACCGAAATCAACTAATACAGCAGCCCATCATATAACCAGCAGAAGAGCCACTACAGTGCAACATTAACCCACCCACTAAACAAGAGATCTCTCGAACAATAAAATGGCTAAAAAATGGGAAGGCTGCAGGACTAGATGGAATACCAACAAAAGCCCTGAAGGCAAATAAACCATACACTGCAGAGTTGCTTCGCCAGCTCTTCACGAAAATCAGGGAAACATAGGCCGGCCATAACAAAGAGCTGTAAGGAAGGCTGCCAAAGAAAGGAAACTTGACTGTATGTGGCAACTGGAGGGGTTTAACACAGCTAGCCTTGGCTGGAAATAATTTTGACGAGAGTTTTGTTGGACCGTATTAAGAAGGCAGTGAATGACAAACTCAGAGAAGAACAGGCAGAATTTCGTGCAGGAAGACCATGTACAGACCAGATAGCTACACTCAGAATCATCATAGAACAATCAAACGAAAGGCAGACCCCTTTATATATAAATTTTATGGACTTTAAAAAAGCTTTTGAAAATATAGACCGTACTGTCCAAAGGTTGTTATTGCCGGGAGTTGTAGTGAGGATAAGCTCTCACTGCAGATAAAATACTTCTATGGCACGCGCCTCAAACAGCCTCTGACAACCAAGTCCAGCTCCCGGCCTTCACGTGTGGCTCAATTTGAGCCCGGCGGAACTGTTTCCACTGACGGGAGAATGGGCAAAGGCGAGCGACTGGCGCCTTAAAACCAGCAGCTTCGGGCAGATAGGGCTCGTGATCCTTGGTTGGTAGCTTATCTAAGAGAAGGAACTCTGAATTCAAACCACCGCTGCCTTGCGGGAATATCCATTTATGGAATTGGCTTCGGGAGTAAACCCTGAGGATAAATCCGGAGTCGGAGTCCCTAAGGCAGTCTAATGTCGATTCGACATTATTCTGGCAACTCCTGCGACATGGCTGGTACCAAACTGTATCGGCTAGTGCCGTTCCTTTGGATCTACCGGCTGTGTGGAGAGGGGGAACATGCTGCATGGGCAACAGCTTGATCTCCATATAACTGTGCCCAAGCTCGCGCCCTGGAGAGGACACTCCAGCTTCACCCTATAGGTGTCGGCAAAACACGGGAAGTAGCAGTTACCGGTTATAAGCATTTTGCCCAATTGGCGTAGGGCATGGCGCCAGGGGCTACTTCCGACAGTGGGAGAGGTTCTAGGATCTCACTGGACAGCTACCGCCCGCTTCAAGCTGGGCAGCCCCCAGTCAATAAGGTGTTGTCCCGCCACTGTCTGCTTTCCCCATTGGGTGCATGGGGATTAGGGTCAAACCCGAACTGTGGACAGAAAATTTTGCACCAAGCAATTATCGAAAAAATAGAAATAAGCAAACTCTCAGATTGGGATGCTGGAACGTCCGGACTATGTTGACTGGACTATCCGAAAACCTACAGGATGTAAACGATGTAAGGAAGACAGCCATAATTAATGATGAGCTTAAACGACTTCAGGTGGATATAGCTGCACTTCAGGAAACGCGCCTGGCGGGCTCTGGAACGGTGAGCGAGAAGGACTACACATTTTATTGGCAAGGGAAAGATCTTAATAAAGCAAGAGAACACGGAGTAGGTTTTGCGGTTAAAAAATCGCTAACTAAAATGGTTGAACCAGGCGAGAATGGATCAGAACGCCTGTTAACGCTCCGCCTGCAAACTAGCACAGGTCCCATCACCCTTGTCAGTGTGTATGCTCCTACTCTGTACTCTGCCTCAGAAGCTAAAGATGAGTTCTACGAGAATCTAACAGCAATTATCAAAAGCATACCTATACAAGAACAGCTTGTTCTCCTTGGTGACTTTAACGCTAGAGTGGGTGCCGATAATGTTTCATGGCCTTCATGTCTGGGCAGGTTTGGTATTGGCAAGATGAATGAAAATGGACAACGGCTCTTAGAGTTGTGCGTCCACCATGACCTCTGCGTGACAACACCTACTTTCAGACAAAACCCCAGCATAAGGTGTCATGGAGACACCCACGATCCAAGCACTGGCACCAACTTGACCTGATTCTCGTCAGAAGGCCACTCCTCAGGTCTGTGCTCTCCACGCGCTCGTACCATAGTGCAGACTGTGATACAGATCACTCCTTGGTTTGTTGCAAAATCAGAGCACAACCAAGAAAACTCTATCGTGTCAGACATGAAGGGAAACCACGCATTGATACCAGCAAGATGTCAGACCCTTTCATGATCGCTCAATTCACTGCGACCTTCGAGAAAGTGCTCAGTAGCCCTCAGCATGGTGATACTATTACAGAGAACTGGGAGCATCTACGGAACACCATTCAAAGTACTGCACTTGCCACCTTTGGTAAGAAAACAGCAAAGTCAAATGACTGGTTTGATGCTTCATCAGATGTGATGGCACCTGTCATTGAAGCTAAGCGCAGTGCTATGAATGAATACAAACGTTCACCGAGTGCCAGAACCCTACAGATCCTGAGGGCTACGAGAAGCAAAGTTCAACAAACTGCTCGACGCTGTGCAAATGACTATTGGCTCCAGCTCAGTGAGAGCATCCAGATCGCAGCGCAAACAGGCAACATTAGACAAATGTATGACGGTATAAAGAAAGCACTTGGCCCCCATAAAAGTAAGACGGCACCGCTAAAAACTATCAGCGGAGAGAAGCTAACCGATAAGGGTAAGCAGATGGAGAGGTGGGTCGAGCACTACTCTGAGCTTTACGCTAGAGACAATATCGTCACGTCTGCAGCCCTTGATGGTGTCAACAGTCTGCCAACTATGGAGGAGCTGGATGCCGAACCAACATTAGAGGAACTCAGCAAGGCCATTGCTAGCTTGGCCTCTGGCAAAGCACCAGGCAGTGATGGGATTCCTCCTGATTTAATCAAATGCTGTAAGAGCACGCTATTACATCCCCTGCATAGGATGCTGTGCCAGTGCTGGGAAGAGACAACTATTCCTCAAGACATGCGAGATGCCAAGATTGTAACACTGTATAAAAATAAAGGAGACAGAAGTGATTGCAATAACTACAGAGGCATCTCTCTTCTTAGTATTGTTGGTAAGGTTTTTGCCAAAGTCATCTTAATGCGACTACACAAGTTAGCTGAGCGCATATATCCAGAGGCACAGTGTGGATTCCGAGCTGGCAGATCAACAACAGACATGATCTTCTCTCTCCGCCAGCTTCAGGAAAAATCAAGAGAGCAGAAAAGACCATTATATATCGCCTTTATAGACCTCACAAAAGCATTCGACCTGGTTAGTAGGGATGGACTCTTTAAAATCCTCCTGAAAATAGGCTGCCCTTCTAAAATGCTGGAAATGATAAAGTCATTCCATGACGGCATGAAGGGAACAGTCCAATATGCTGGAAGCACGTCACAGCCCTTTGATATACGAAGTGGCGTTAAACAAGGCTGTGTTCTGGCTCCGACTCTCTTCGGAATCTTCTTTGCCTTACTCTTGAGACATGCATTCAGAGATGCATCTGAAGGAATATGCCTTCACACTAGGTCAGATGGCCTCTGTTTAATCTTTCAAGGCTGAAGGCAAAAACAAAAATCAGAAGGGTCACTATAAGAGACTTGTTGTTCGCTGATGATGCAGCAGTCGTCACTCAAAGCCAACAGGAGCTTCAGAGCTTGATGAATCGCTTCACTAAAGCATGCAAGGACTTTGGCCTCACAATAAGTCTAAAGAAAACGAATGTGCTGAGTCAGGATGTGGGTGCTGCACCAGTTATCACTATCGATAACTATGAATTGGCAGTGGTGCACCACTTCACATACCTAGGGTCTACCATCAATGACAAACTCTCACTGGATACAGAAATCGACAGCCGCATTGGCAAAGCTGCAGCTACCTTTGCCCGCCTCACATCGCGTGTTTGGGGAAACTCTAAACTCACAATGAAGACCAAAGCTGCGGTATATAATGCCTGCGTCACCAGCACACTCCTATATGGCAGCGAGACCTGGACGACCTATGCTAAGCAAGAAAGAAGGCTCAATACCTTCCATTTGCGGTGTCTACGCCGCATCCTCGGCATCTCGTGGAAAGATAAAGTGACTAATGTCGAGGTGTTGTCACGTGCTGGCCTTCAAAGTATGTATACGCTTCTTAGACAGCGCAGACTTCGCTGGCTTGGCCATGTTCGCCGCATGGAAGATGGTCGCATCCCAAAAGATATCTTCTACGGACAATTAGCAGATGGCAAGAGAACAGTTGGGCGACCACAGCTGAGGTTCAAAGATGTGTGCAAGAGGGATATGAGGGCACTGGACATGGATCCAGCAACATGGGAGGATGAAGCTGCGGATCGCACTAAGTGGCGATGCTATTTACGGCGCCACCTCAGATTGGGCGAAGAGAGGCTCACACAAGAAGCAGAGGTGAGGAGAAAACGTCGAAAGGAGCACCAGGAAAATAAGCAGCTGAGGGCTGCCACCTCAGGGGCGCATTCCCATAGTCAGTTATGACTGAAGGGGCTATTACTTACTTACTTACTTACATATTACTGTGATATGGTGTCGGCGTCTGTGGCCTAATGGATATGAACGCAGTTTCATAATCCAGATATACCAGGTTCGAAACCTGCTGCAGGCGGTTTGGTAGCAGATCGCTTTGTGTGGATTTTTAACAATGGTATAAGCGCCGTACCGTTCAGAAAGCAATGGCAAACTACTGAATGAAAAAATTGCTTAGAAAAATCACAAACAGCCAATAAAAGCTGGGGTTGATTGCCACGTCCTGTAAAGGATAAGCAACTAACTAACTGTGATATGGAAAATCCTGAGACATTATGGAATCCCAGAGAAATACAATAAAATCATCCACGATTTCTACCTGGAGGCCTCATGCAAAGTAGTGTACAAAGGAAAACTATCAGAGCCCTTCACAGTACACAGCGGGGTCAGACAAGGATGTCTTCTATCACCAACAATTGTTCTCATGGTCATAGACTGGGTTATGAGACAAACAACAGAAGGAGAAAAAACTGGAATACAGTGGACATTCAACAAACAGCTGGAGGATCTTGAGTTTGCAGATGATTTGTGCCTTCTATCACATAGACAGCAAGATATGCAGGAGAAAACAAACAGATTAGTGACAGAAGCTGCAAAGATGGGACTACTGTGACGAAACGTCTGAAGTTTTTACTTGTACTTTTGATCCCTCTCTCACTCTTTCATCTACTCCGGCAGTATTACTTCTTTTCTTCATTATTCTCTCACTCATCGCTTATTTTACCTTTCCATTATTTGTGCTCTGAAGCCGCAGACTTGGTTACGTCCTGCCAGAGTAATCAGACCGGCCAGCGGTAATACGCTTATCAGTTCTTTCAGTCTGACTACCTTTTGATAGCGACGATGCTAGTTTACTCAAGACGGTCTCGCCCGATCGACATAAAGAAAGCCATATTGTCTGTCTAAAAATCAGTTTTGGAGATTCACACACACAGGTGATAATTAGATTATCGCATCCGCTGGCCCTTGTTTGTGTCGTAAATTTATTTTGAGAGAAAAGAGTCTTAGAAATAGTGGTCCGGTTTAGAGTGAAATGATGTTGGAAAACTCAGTGATAGAAAATGTAGAGATTAAATAGTTGCTTCACAGCGTGCTGGAGGAGAGTAAAGACAGACTTATTTACGACAAATCGTTTCTCTCAATCTTCTCTTCCGCTCTCCTGGTCAAACAATTATTTGCCAGTTTTCCAGACACACCTCTGCGCGCACACCGATTTGGTGTTTTCAAACACACAGACGACGTAGATACAAACTATATTAAACGAATAGGGGAAAGGTTGGGCTTTGGGTATCTCCAACACAGTACTCAATGAGTTTATGTGATTTTATTCACCTTAAACATCAATCACTAACAAATATCAGGTATTACATAAATTATCATAAGTACACAAATGCAAATAACAAGTTTGGGAGGGGTGAAGAAGATTGGTATCGACTAAGCCCTTCCCGCTTATTAGACAAAGATAAACCCAGTCCAGAGATAGATAATATCAGGAACACAGGTACGTTAACCTAACAGTGAAGTTAATTGCTCTGAAAGAGGTGTTACAAAGTTAGGTATAGGTGATAGAAAAAACCCTGTTCTTCCCAGCTGTTCTTCCCTTTACTAAGCAAATGGAAAGGAGGGGGGTTTAAAACAGAGTTAACCAATTATCACCTCCCCCTTAAAGGAACAGTGCAGGGAGTACAGAAAAATTATATTACTAGGCAAGAAAGTTAACAACAGGGTTACAAAAGAAAAAGATTAAATTTCCTGTCATTCATACACACGCGTGAGGATCCACACTCATATACTCACACACTTACCGAATGCAGCCTCAGACGATCCATAAAATATATAAAAACAGCACGTATTCTCTTGACATGCGAACTGTCTAGTCCTTCGATGTCCCGCCCCAGATGTTTGCGAGGTTTTGCTGGTAACAAATATTCTCACTTATCGCAAGACTTGAAGACTAAGAGTTCTTGTGTTTTTTATTATATAACAAAAGGAGTCTATGGGATGGCACTGACACAGTTCGGCACAGGGGTGAAAATGAAGTGGTCTCTTTTAATCTTCCGCTATGGTAAAATTCCTTCAATGCGTGATGATAGTAACTGACCGGAAAGTTTTATTAAATCCAATTGAGGAAAAACTAGGCTCAGTCACAGTCAGGAAAATATGTACTCTCTCACAGTAAACAGTAAATATAATATCGCTACTGGCGATGATTGCCTTCCAGTTTATCTTACAGGTTTGTAATGGTAATTTGAGGATTGTTCTTTACAATGTTCTTGGGTGGGCTTTATTTCATTTAATTCTGACAGCTAGGTCGCAAAGGACCGCCACAAGATTATATTTAAAAGAAATGTTTCTTCAATATGACTGGAAGTTTATAGGATGATTTCTTTATTTCTTTCTTTATTTAGCTGGGACCGCAGGTTACGATCACTCTGTGTGAAAGAAAAAAGACATGTAACATACCGAAAAATCAAGCGCGATAAATTTCCCGTTAAGCCTATAATACACTCGAGTATTTAATTATGTATTTAATAAACACTGCGCGAATTCTAGTGGTTAAAAACACACGTCTATAAAACTAGGACTTAACTGAATTTATTAATTATAAATTCCTTCGCGACTTTAAAAGTTAATTTAAGCATCTATTATCTTTTGAAATAATATAATAGATAGATCATTATATTTACAACTGGAACTATTGAGATGGTTAAATTTAATAGATTTAAATTAACACAAAATCCATTGAAATAGAATGACTGAACTAGACCACTGATCACTTTACACAATATATTACCGCTTTGCACAGAATAGAAATCACTGCAAATATATATAAAATCCAGGGGAAAATCTATAACAAGATTTCAATAAAGCTAGTGCTTCTGTAAAGGTCTGGCCAGCGAGTGATAAAGTGTCTATTCTTCATGGTCTATTTATCTAAAATGGAATGTAAGTTGAGTGGGACATGAAAAACTTGACAGCTTATTTCATCCCAGGAACTTTTGGGGATCTGACCGCCAAATCAAGGGGAGAAGCCGCCCCCTGGTCTTCGTATCTCCTCTCGCTGCTGCCCGTTTCGGCTTTCCCCGTTCGCTCGGTTCTGCGGTTGACACCGAGACGCGAAAATAGCGGCAAGAAACTGCGTCTCGTATCAGGGACCACTACTGTCTTTGATAGCGCCGATAGTCTCCCCTGAAATCCCTCAGTCTGTCTCTTTGATCGTGGTCGCATTATCTGTTTGATTCTGGCAACGCCCCCCACTGGCCAAGTTAATGAAAATAACTGCCTATGATTGTTCAAGAGATGTTAGTGGGCGTGATTTAATCTCTCCTTAAATCAATGCGATGACCAGAATAAACGATAGGTAAACTCTCCGCATATCAATCAGCAAACGTGTTTGCCCTCTGTGTGGAACAGTTGCATAGCTAATGAATCCACGTGAAAGAAGTCCCGTTTTTACAAGAAGTTACAACAAAGTTCAGGGTCAGCCGAGTTCGTCCATCACAATCGTCCCCTCTTTTGAGACGTGAAAACGTGTTTTCATGTTTGATTTATGACGATGAAGCTGCCCTGATCGGTAACTTTTGGATGATTGGTATCTTCACCTTCCTCCTCTTCCTCTGTAGTCCAGTTTCTACTCAGGAAATCAGCCCCGACATTCTGTCTTCCCGGAATATATTCCACTTTGAAAGAATAAACGCTTAAAAGGAGGGCCCAACGCATGATCCTAGCGTTAAATTCTTTATTGGCACCAAGAAATGCTAACGGAGCGTGGTCTGTTTGCACCGTGAAAGATGTACCATAAAGAAACTCATGATGGCGTCTGATACCGTCAATCAGAGCAAGACATTCCCTTTCAACTACGCTGTAGTTCCGTTCCGCTTTATTTAATTTCCGACTGCCATAGGCAACTGGAAATAGCATGTTCAGGTCACTGTCATCGGCTTGAAGCAGTGTTGACCCGATGCCCTGACCTGACGCGTCGACTCTCAGTACAAAAGGTTTCTTGAGGTCAGGCAACCTCAAAATGGGGTATGCAGACAACTGTCCTTTCAAAGTGCTATACGCGTGTTCGCACTTTTGATCCCATATGACCTTATCAGGACAACCTTTCTTTGTGAGGTCAGTCAGAGGTGCCGTCAGTCCGTTGAAGTTCTGGATGTACTTCTGATAGTATGCACATAGCGATATGAAGGAACGTACGTCTTTCTTCGTTCGGGGTCTTTTTGCTGCCACTATTTTCTCCACGTTCTTCTTAATAGGCCAACTGCATCCGTGAGAAATAGTGTGCCCCAGGAAGTCTAACTGTTCAAACCCGATGAGACATTTGCTAGGTCTGGCTGTGAGACCCGTTTCCTGTAGTCTCCTGAGGAGCATAGCAACCGTAGCAATATGTTCTTCATAGGTTTCCGATGCAATTAATATGTCATCCATGAAATTATGGATATGGGGACTTTGCAAAGGTTCTAGAAGCTTCCTCATCATCCTGGTGAACACTCCTGGTGCGTTATGCAAACCGAACGGCATCACATTAAATGTGTAATGTCCTTCGCTAGTGCTGAAAGCTAACAAAGGTTTAATTTCCTCCTTGACTGGTATTTGATAATAACCTTTACTGAGGTCAATCTTGGAGAAGATCTTTGCTTTGCTGAGCTTGGTGAACAACTCAGAAACAGTTTGGAGAGGTTCGGGCTGGAATTCCGTTACAGCGTTTAGCAACCTGTAATCAATGCACAGCCGAACTTCCTTATTGGGCTTCTGCAACAGCACTACACTCGAGCTGTAAGGAGATGTAGACTCACTGATAATTCCTGCCTGACGCAGCTTGTCTATTTCTCCGCGAAGTGCATCAGCTTTAGCGTACGGGATGGGGTAAACTCTGGTTTGAACCGGGGTCTCGTTTGTTAATTTCATATCAATTCAATGAGATTTGTTCGACCAGGTACATCCGTTAAGACTGCACTGTACTGTTTTAGTAGAGCCCTGGTTTCTGTTTGTTGTTCTGGTGAGAGATTGTCGCCGAACTTGACATCTTTAAAGGATTCTGTGGGTTGCAGTGGATACTCCATGCAACCATCATCATCTTCCTCGTCTTCCGTTGCTATGGCGACAGCCAGGAGATGCTCGGAGGATGGCACCGGTCTTTCCAAATATTTCTTTAGCAGATTTATGTGGAAGACCTTCTCCTTTCCTTTGATGGAGATCTTGTAATTGGTACGTGAGATCTTTTTAAGGACGGTAAACGGTCCTTGCCATCCGATGCGAAGTTTATTGCTTCCGGTTGGAAGTAGCAATAGGACTTTCTCCCCTGGTTGTAGTTCTCTCTCTTTTGCAGCTTTGTTGTATCTTTTAGTAATTTTAGCGCGGGCTTTCTTAAGGTTGGTAGTAGCTAGATCCCATCCTAGCTTTAGCCTTTCCTTAAGCTCAGATACATACTTGCTTGCAGAGACGACTGTCTCGTCAGCCTTCTGGTCTGTCAGGGACCGAAGTAAGGCTTCTAGTGGCCCCTTAATAGGTCTGCCAAATAAAAGTGTAGCTGGCGCAAAACCCGTAGACGCTTGGGGTACCTCTCGGTAGGCGAATAAGGCAGCCGATATATATTGGTCCCAGTCTTCCGGTTTCTCCTGACCCAGCTTACGTAACATCATGGTGAGGGTACCGTTAAAACGTTCCACGAGCCCATTTCCGGCCGGATGGTAGGGACTTGTGTGGATATGTTTGGCCCTCAAGATCTTAAAGATCTCCTCCATTAACAGGCTACGGAATTGGGATCCATTGTCCGTCAAAACTTGTTGAGGGAATCCCAACCGTGTAAAAATTTGCACAAGGGCTTCTGCGACATGCTTGGAATTAGTGCATGGTAGCGGTACAGCTTCGGCCCACATAGTGCAAGTGTCGACTAAGGTCAGGATGAACCTGTTCCTTCTTTTGGTCTTTTCCAGGGGACCAATGATGTCGACAGCAACCCGTTCAAATGGAGTCCCTACTATTGGCATTTGCCCCATAGGTACTGGGGGTGTCAAGTGCTTGGGTGCTACCCGTTGGCACTGGGCGCAGGATTTCACATACCTGACAATGTCAGAGTTCATTCCTGGCCACCAATAGTGGTTTTTTTTATTCGCTGAATAGTGGCGTTTTGTCCCATATGTCCGCTAAAGGGAAGAGAGTGCCCCATTTCTAAGATCTGGCTTCTGTACTGCGTCGGTACTAGGAGCTGGTTATTCCCCGTGTCCGGGTTGCCCGTTCTACGATACAATACGCCATCCTTAGAAAAGATGTCTCCGTTGTGTCTGGGGTCCTTAGCCATGGGCAGTTTTTTAAAGCAGGGCGCCAGAGTAGGGTCCTTTTGTTGCGCCTCCTTCAGTTCATTCGGCAACAAATTTGGCGCAGGCTCCCTCTCCTTCTTGGCTTGCCCTCTTGTGGTTACCGCTGCCACAATCGGCTCCTTAGGTCTCCCAATGAACACATATCTACATCCCAAGATAACTGGGTAGATAGGATCATCCATAATGGCCGCTTTAATAACCCCTCTGACAAAATCAGAGTGTATTTCTACCAATGCGATAGGAAGCGTCCTGGGTGCATCACTCCTGAAAACTCCACTAAGTTTGACGGTTTCCTCTGTCTCCTGACCGGGTTTGACTAGGTGCCTAGCGACAATACAATCAAAACTTAATCCAGTGTCAAAAAGACAAGTAGTAGAGGTACCGTTCAAAATTACAGTTCCTCGAGTTGAGGGTCGGTCCCCCTCAGGTTGAGAATCACTGACATTGACTCTACCTTTCGAGGCTGTATGCAAACATCCAATGCGGTTTGCACCGGTTTGTTTGCCCTGATCAGACGTTCCTGGTGTAGGGGTCTTCCCTTTTCCTTGACCTTGGTGGCCGCGCTGCCACGTAGGCTTGTTGGGTTGATCAGAATTGTTGTTGGGGGGGGTAATCGGGTTTTGTAGAATTTCGATTTTTCCTGGGGGGGTTTCTGGGTATTGTTATCTCGTTGGTTATAATGTTGAGAGGAAGTGGAAGAATAGGATGCCTGCTCTAGATTCTGTTTACGAGATGGCTCATCTGTGGGTTTACGTTTAGTGCTGGGAAGTTCGGCCATTGCATTGCTATAGCGTTCGGCTTTATTGAGTATGTCTTCAAGCCTGACTGCCCCCTGTTCAGCCAAAAATCTACGAGTTTCATTCGACAAAGTGGATTTTATCTGCTCCACAAGAACAAGTTCGAGGAGTCCCTCATATGAAAGAGGTAGGTCAGATAATTCAATGCACTTTGTCAGATAACCCGTGAGACGTGAAGAGAACTGGGGAAATGTTTCCGTGCTCTCTTTTCGGCTGTTTCTGAACAACTGCAGAAACTTTCGGGCAGTCATCTCAAACTGCTGTAGTAAGGCCTTCTTCAACAGGTCATAATCATGTTGATTCGGTCCCAGCTTTGTGTACACGTCATAAGCATTGCCTTTCAGTGACATTGAGAGTTTAAGCGCCCAGCGGGTACTCTCTAATCCATAAAGATTCGCGAGTCTCTCGAATTTTTCTAGGTAGCTGTCAATTTTTTCGTTAGGGCTAGGAAAAGATTCTAAAGAAAACGACATAGCAGTTAATTGGGCAGATTGAGTACTGGAGAGGTCCATTGATTGAGACTGGGGCGAAGACGGCTCTCCGTTAGTCGAAGTAGAGGCGCCCCGACTCTCTAGAGCCTTAAGCGCCAGTTGATGCTGTCTTTCCTTTCTCTCTCTCTCTCTCTCTCTCTCTGCGAGTTTCCATCTCTGCTTCAATTTTCTTCTGTTCCAAAAGACGTTCTTCCGCTTCTTTCTTATCTGCCCTCTCCTGGGCTTCTCTCCTCTCTGTTCTTTCTTTCTCTTCCTTCCTCTCAGCTTCTGCTCTCTGTTGCTCCGCCTTCCTCTCAGCTTCGGCTCTCTGTTGCTCCGCGTCATATATTTCCAATTCCTGGTTAATAAACGCGTTTGCAGCTTCTGCATCTAATCCTGCCTCTTTCGCTTCCAGCCTCAAGATGGACCTCATCTTTATCCTCTCTGCCATTGTTAAAGAATAAGATGAAGTATGCCTAGAGAACTAGTAAGAAGCAACGCGAAAGGGAGGAACTCTGAACCGCTACGAGAAAAAAAACACAAGTATAAATTTACCTGTGTTACCTCCTACCTGTACTGTGCAAACTTATCGCTGCTATTATCTGGCAATTAAGGCTCTAAACGCAAGCGACTATGCCACTAAATGGTAAGTTACACTGGAAAAGAATCTACTTTTACTAACAGTCGAGAAAAATTTATATTAAAACAATTTAAAAGGAAAAAAAATTTTTATTTTTTTTCCTTCCCCTAAATTTTAAATCTCTGACAACAAACTCCGTCCCTAAAGTCAATTATTGAGATGAGACGTTGTTAACTTACTTTTTAAAAATCAGAACAATCCGTCTTTAGCTAAGCTCAACTCTTTTTAACTTCAAAAACCTTAGTGACTGTAAAACAATCACGCAATCCCAGCAACTCTTATAAAGAAAGAAATATAATTATCTCCGCCAGAGGATAATAAAAATAGCCAATATTTTTGTTTATCTGTACTTTCTACTGCTGTGGAGAGAAGACAACCTGTAAATATGCTGTGTGGACAACCCAAATACTTAAAGAACGTTTGTCTAGGGGTGTAATTATTTATTTATTTCCCTAATTCACAAAGACAGATCATTCACACTCTACCTAGTTAGACCCAGACTAAATCAGACTCAAAATATCTTTAACCCGGCTATGCGATTGCCTCAAATGTAGCTCAAGATCCCAGAACCAGCCCACAAATATGTGTGCATCAAATGTATCTCAAAATTATCCCGGCGAGCCAGCCAAATATATTGTCGTAAATTTATTTTGAGAGAAAAGAGTCTTAGAAATAGTGGTCCGGTTTAGAGTGAAATGATGTTGGAAAACTCAGTGATAGAAAATGTAGAGATTAAATAGTTGCTTCACAGCGTGCTGGAGGAGAGTAAAGACAGACTTATTTACGACAAATCGTTTCTCTCAATCTTCTCTTCCGCTCTCCTGGTCAAACAATTATTTGCCAGTTTTCCAGACACACCTCTGCGCGCACACCGATTTGGTGTTTTCAAACACACAGACGACGTAGATACAAACTATATTAAACGAATAGGGGAAAAGTTGGGCTTTGGGTATCTCCAACACAGTACTCAATGAGTTTATGTGATTTTATTCACCTTAAACATCAATCACTAACAAATATCAGGTATTACATAAATTATCATAAGTACACAAATGCAAATAACAAGTTTGGGAGGGGTGAAGAAGATTGGTATCGACTAAGCCCTTCCCGCTTATTAGACAAAGATAAACCCAGTCCAGAGATAGATAATATCAGGAACACGGGTACGTTAACCTAACAGTGAAGTTAATTGCTCTGAAAGAGGTGTTACAAAGTTAGGTATAGGTGATAGAAAAAAACCTGTTCTTCCCAGCTGTTCTTCCTTTTACTAAGCAAATGGAAAGGAGTGGGGTTTAAAACAGAGTTAACCAATTATCACCTCCCCCTTAAAGGAACAGTGCAGGGAGTACAGAAAAATTATATTACCAGGCACGAAAGTTAACAACAGGTTTACAAAAGAAAACGATTAAATTTCCTGTCATTCATGCACACGCGTGAGGATCCACACTCATATACTCACACACTTACCGAATGCAGCCTCAGACGATCCATAAAAGTATATAAAACAGCAAGTATTCTCTTGACATGTGAACTGTCTAGTCCTTCGATGTCCCGCCCCAGATGTTTGCGAGATTTTGCTGGTAACAAATATTCTCACTTATCGCAAGACTTGAAGACTAAGAGTTTTTGTGTTTTTTATTATATAAAAAAAGGAGTCTATGGGATGGCACTGACACAGTTCGGCACAGGGGTGAAAATGAAGTGGTCTCTTTTAATCTTCCGCTATGGTAAAATTCCTTCAATGCGTGATGATAGTAACTGACCGGAAAGTTTTATTAAATCCAATTGAGGAAAAACTAGGCTCAGTCACAGTCAGGAAAATATGTACTCTCTCACAGTAAACAGTAAATATAATATCGCTACTGGCGATGATTACCTTCCAGTTTATCTTACAGGTTTGTAATGGTAATTTGATGATTGTTCTTTACAATGTTCTTGGGTGGGCTTTATTTCATTTAATTCTGACAGCTAGGTCGCAAAGGACCGCCACAAGATTATATTTAAAAGAAATGTTTCTTCAATATGACTGGAAGTTTATAGGATGATTTCTTTATTTCTTTCTTTATTTAGCTGGGACCGCAGGTTACGATCACTCTGTGTGAAAGAAAAAAAGACATGTAACATACCGAAAAATCAAGCGCGATAAATTTCCCGTTAAGCCTATAATACACTCGAGTATTTAATTATGTATTTAATAAACACTGCGCGAATTCTAGTGGTTAAAAACACACATCTCTATAAAACTAGGACTTAACTGAATTTATTAATTATAAATTCCTTCGCGACTTTAAAAGTTAATTTAAGCATCTATTATCTTTTGAAATAATATAATAGATAGATCATTATATTTACAACTGGAACTATTGAGATGGTTTAATTTAATAGATTTAAATTAACACAAAATCCATTGAAATAGAATGACTGAACTAGACCACTGATCACTTTACACAATATATTACCGCTTTGCACAGAATAGAAATCACTGCAAATATATATATAAAATCCAGGGGAAAATCTATAACAAGATTTCAATAAAGCTAGTGCTTCTGTAAAGGTCTGGCCAGCGAGTGATAAAGTGTCTATTCTTCATGGTCTATTTATCTAAAATGGAATGTAAGTTGAGTGGGACATGAAAAACTTGACAGCTTATTTCATCCCAGGAACTTTTGGGGATCTGACCGCCAAATCAAGGGGAGAAGCCGCCCCCTGGTCTTCGTATCTCCGCTCGCTGCTGCCCGTTTCGGCTTTCCCCGTTCGCTCGGTTCTGCGGTTGACACCGAGACGCGAAAATAGCGGCAAGAAAACTGCGTCTCGTATCAGGGACCACTACTGTCTTTGATAGCGCCGATAGTCTCCCCTGAAATCCCTCAGTCTGTCTCTTTGATCGTGGTCGCATTATCTGTTTGATTCTGGCAACGCCCCCCACTGGCCAAGTTAATGAAAATAACTGCCTATGATTGTTCAAGAGATGTTAGTGGGCGTGATTTAATCTCTCCTTAAATCAATGCGATGACCAGAATAAACGATAGGTAAACTCTCCGCATATCAATCAGCAAACGTGTTTGCCCTCTGTGTGGAACAGTTGCATAGCTAATGAATCCACGTGAAAGAAGTCCCGTTTTTACAAGAAGTTACAACAAAGTTCAGGGTCAGCCGAGTTCGTCCATCACAGTTTATATCATTATTACAGATAAATCTTTCTGGGTAGACAATCTTGGCGGAAGGCATTTAATCAGGTAATCAGTGCACAGATTCGTTTTGTGAGTTTTTACAAGATGCCACCGGAAATATTACGGCATCACTGAAAGAGGTCACGCGTTTGGCATTTTAAATTTTATATTTTAGAACACGCGGGGGATGAGTAATGACCTAACACCCCTACCCATATAGGTTAAGAGATTGGATTGGCTTGAAGTGAGAGCCGGAATATCCATTGAATTTCATTGCAAAATTCGGCGGAAGCACAATCTGTGATTTGAACTGGAAACTAAAAATAAAATCTAGCGAAATAAGAGACATAGATCAGAGACTGCATCGCATCGTCAAATGAGCAAACTCCCAGAAGCCAGTGAGACATCGGAAAATAAAATACTAGTCCGGTTAGAATGACTAACGGTCGAAAAGAATGTAGAATCTTACAACAATAATCAAAGGGATCATGGAAAATGAGTACCTGCGGGATACGCCCGAGTATTCAGCAGGCCGACATAGTAGATCAATGAAAAGCTATTCAGGAGATTTCGGTCATCAAGGTCGAAGCCGGACTGGCCGAGGTTCAACAAAGCGAGAAATTTCAGAGAATGTCATGCTCATCCTCTAAGGTTGGTAGAGTTGATAGACTTCAATAATCTCCTCTTCGTAGGGAAGAAAGGAGATTTTAAGGATATTCAGTTAAGAGAATGAATCGCGAAGTTAAAAGGGAAATTGATTCAGTGAGATTCCGTAAATCTTGCGGAGTTGAATGTTGAGGTCACAAGATATCTTCTAAACTCTAAACGATTCTATGGAAAATTAGCGTACGTTGCTCACTGAACTTGTCAGTCATTCTTTGTGTTGATTACAAACTTGCGTATTTCTTGTTCTAGTGTAACTGTAAAATCTGAAGTTGTAAACTGATTTTTTTTTAAAAAAGGGGGGGGGGAGAGAAAAAAATAAATAAATAACCGAAACGATATGGGGGAAAGACTATGTCCATGTTAAGAAGAAAATCAATTAAATTATTGACAGTCTATATTGGTGCATGACTTAAAATTATGATAGTTGGAAAAGAGTTCAGATTTCGTTGCCTAACATTGGTTACTGTTATTGAATTGAGTGATCCAGTTACTATTTAATGAATTCCCTTATGGGTTCATTCTTAATTCCAAGAAAGAATTATACAAGAGAAGATTGTCAAGTTAGCGATGAAGTTAATCTTAACGCAGAAAGCGTGAGAAAAAAATTAATCAGAGAACATTTAAGATTAAAACTGAGTCGTTGTCACGGGCTGGGTTTCTGCTGTCGTCCATTAAGATTAAACAGGCGTCATCGACACAGGGGGAATGCTCACCACTATACGATCAATAAAATAAAATAGAATACACTGAGGGGAATTGAAAAAAAAAATTAACGTTCTCCTCGAACGGCGTACAAAGCATAATTCAACGCGAAGTATACACAGAGAGATTCCAGCACGAGCATCCAGCTGTGACATACGGACGCCTTGTCTGGGAGGTAGCCCACTGGTTTATCCATTCTTGCCTTTAATTGTTTCTCAGGATCTGTTGGCAGGTTTGCAGTGTGGTACTTGATGGCAACTGGGGCAGTGCTGCTCCTCTTTTGGATAGGTTATCGGCTTTTTTCATTTCCTGGGACTCCGACATGCCCAGTGATCCACTGGAGTGTAACTTCGACGCCATAGGAAGTGAACAGCTGGTCAATTAATCTGCAAATGTTATTAATATCAGGAGACATTTTGCTTTCTAGGGCTTGAAGTGCTGATTTTGAGTCTGAGAATATAATGATGTTCTCAGGTGGAGTGATGCCACTTTCAAAGTCAGAGATTTTCCGGCACAATGCTTTTTCTAGTGCTGTTATTTCTGCATCACAGCTGGAGCAAATTTCTCTAAAGATGCAAGGGTGGTCTTCTGGGTGCAAGTTGGGGTATTTTATCACTGTGCCATATCCAGCGTTGGTGGTAGCTTCAAATGCAGATCCATCTGTGTAGACATGGATGACATCTTGTGGATATGAGTCTATAGTTTCTAAGGCGATCCTTTGCAGTGGTGGTGCTAAGGTGTTCTTGTCTGCTGAGGAGTCAGAAAGTTCAGTTCTTACTGTAGGAGTAGTTGCCTGCCAACAAGGTGGTTCATTATTGATACTTTCTTACTGCTTTCTAACTGCTGGTAGGTAGTGTTTGATGCTAGCATCTTTTGCATTTTTATGAATAGATGTCTTTTGTATTCTGTATTTTTGGTGCTACTGCTCTATCATTTTCCTATTCTCCTCCTTTGTGTCCATTCTTAGATACCTTTCGTATGTTTCCACAGCTGAGCGTTCACTTCTTAGGTTTAAGGGTTCAATATTGGTGTTGATTTCGCATGCATCTGTCGGCGTTGTCTTTATGGCACCACTTATAAACCGTAGAGCGTGATTTTGGACTTTATCTAACTTTTGTAGGAGGCTTTTGCTTGCAATAGTTTGGAGGGGGAGCGAGTAGTCAATGACTGAACGGACATATCCAGTATAGAGTTGGCGTAATGAGTGCTGGTCTGCTCCCCACCCACAGGAGGAAAGGTACTTGATGAGCCTAAGTCTTGTGGATGCTTTCTTAATCAGCTTCTGTATGTGAGGTTTCATGGTAAGTCTACAGTCAAGCTCGACTCCAAGATATCTCGGGAATTCTTCGTATGTTAGTTTCTCTTCGTTGATCCAGACCTCAATGTTTTGCTCATTACCTCTCTTGATTATATTAAACAGGCTGTACACAGTTTTCTCTACATTAATTTCAAGTTTCCAGAACTGGCAGTATGCAGAGATGGTTGTCAGGTTCTTGTTCATATTTTTGGTGATGGTTTGGAGATGTTTTCTTTTTGCCTTTCAGTTATCATCCTTTCAGCGATCTTGCTTAAGTTTGATGTCAAAGAAATCGGTCGATAACTTGTTACTTCATTAGATGGTTTGTTCTTCTTTAGGACTGGGATGATATTAGCTTTTCTCCAGTCTGTTGGTAACTTGCCTTCTCTCCAGGTCTTGTTAATGAAGTCAAAGATGGTGGAGAGTTCATAATTTGAGAGATTTTAGATCATTTAATTAGTCAGCCAATCGAGTCCATCAGCTTTACCTTTCTTGCATTTTTTTTAGGGCCATCTTGAGTTATTAAAGAGTAAAGTTCTTTTCACAGATCTCACAACTAGCTGTTGGTTGTTTCTCCATCATTTTGGTGAGTGATCTGATAGCACTGTCAAGCCTCTTGCATTGTTCTTTTTTGTTTACGTTGGCAAAGGCTTCTGCTTTATGTGCATTCCTTGTTAGCGGTTCAGTGCTTGTAATGATGGGTTCAGGGTTTTTCTTTCTTTTAATTCCTGAGGGATTTGAAATGAGGCACCATGCTTTCTTTCCGTCTTTCCGCAAGTTTAACACTCCACATTTCTTAGCCCATGTTTTTCTTTTTGCTTGTTTGTTCGGTAGTTTAACTTTGGCAGTTAGACGTTATAATTTGCTTTGTTAGCGGGGGTTGGCTGTTTCTCAACTTGCCGTCTTGCTTTTTTTTCCTCTCATTTACAGCAGCCTCCAGTTCTGTACTCCAGTAAGGATTAAATTTTCTGCCGCATCCTCGTGGGATGGCTTCTTTTGCAGACTGGAGTAGTGCTGTGTGATTTTACTATATACCTTGTCTATGTCCAGCGTCATGTTGATGGCCTCGAATCGTTGTCGTACTTATCTCCTTAAGAAATGTCAGTCTGCCTTTTTGTAATTCCATGAGAGTGGTGTTAAGTAATTTCTTTTTATTTCCCTGGTGTTTGTGATCTCAAGGAGGATGGGTCTGTGATCACTTCCGATGTCGTCAAGGTATTTGCTGTTATTAGAGCGAGATCTGGTCTGCTTTTTGTTCCACTGGCGCGGTGGAGCAGAGTCGGTGGGGTGTGAGCACTCTGCAGTAGGATGAGTGTGGTAGTGTTAGTGAGTTCTTCTATAGCTATTCCTGTTGGGCTCCTGTCTGTGTAGCCCCACAGAGGTGAATGACCATTCATGTCACCAGCAATGACCATTCTCTTCAAATCTGTTGTCAGGAAAGGCTTCAAAGCAAGGTGTGTTTTTGGCGGGTTGCAAATGTTAATGATTTTAAACGGCTTTCCACCCGTCCAGCCTATCACTTCCTGAAGATCTGTTTCGTCATTGGTTTCAAGAGCGGTAACCTCAGCCTGTGTGTCATTCCGGATAAGTGTCACTAATCTTTGACATTTAGCATGAATGATAGAAGGGGAATAGTAATGGAAGAGTAACTTTCGCTCGGTATAAGTATTGATAAGCTCTCGTCGGCCAATGTAAACAAACAATAGCAGCCCGAGGCATATTAGTAATACTGAGGTTTACATTGTGAGTTGTGGAGGATAGGGAGAACGCGTGTACTGCACAAACCTTGAGTTGCGTCACAGGCACCACGTTACATAATTTTGTCAGGGACGCATAATTACATGATAGTCAGAAAATAGAAAGGGGAGGGAAGATAAAGTTATAAAGCAGGAAATTTACGAAGCTTCCAATATGTGTATTTTTCAGTCTTAATGGTGAAGATTAGAAAGTCCTTATGCAGTACCAACCAAATGTGCTGAAGTACGAGACTGTAGTAAACAGAGATCCTGAGTTTTCACTAAAGTCCATACAAACAGAGGACAGAATAAAGCAGGGGCAACCCATTGAGTCAAAAAACTCCAACATCAACCCCAGAAGACTAACAATTTTCTCCCAAAAGCTGAGTAACAAACAACATCTATTGAGAAGCGAAATATACAACTTCACAAACTTTGAAACCAAGTGATGAAACTTGCCTAATGTAACACTAAAAGTGCAATAATACCGGTGTAACTATCATTCTGTATAGTAGGATTCTGTTTGACAGATTACCTTTCTACTACATATTCCTTTTCAGTTTCACAAGAGTTTACTACCCTGATAGTGAGAAAAGTGTTCTTTGATGTGTCTGCAGATATCAGGCATTCTTTATAGAATAGCCCTTGATTCTCTCACGGATTATGTCCCTTTCCCTATCTCATTTAAATCATGCCGTCACAGATAGGTAGAACACGATAAAATGTGGAGCACGGTCATGTCGTGACAACCATAGTGTATTGGATAATAAAATATAGAAACAATGTGATAACAAGTAAGTCAAAACGATACAGAAACCACAACCGCATGCGCCTTGGCATTGCATTATTCCAAGGGGGTCAAATTGTAGTGGTGGCGTCATCCTCCTTAATGAGGTGGGGGGGGGGGCAGGAGGAAGACCCGAGCTGTCCGTTTGTCTCTCTCTCTCTCTCTCTCTCTCTCTGTATGTGTGTGTGTTTGGCTTTCTAATATCATTTAATCAAAATCTACTCTATATCTAATCTCAATGTAATTTAATCTAAATGTGATGCAATCTAGATCTATTCTAAATCTATATTTAATCTACGTGTAATATGATCTAATGTAAATGTAATATAATCTAGTGTAATCGAATCTTTGTATATTCTATCTAATTGTGACGAAACATAATCTAAATCTATTCTAAATGTCATATAATCGTAATGTAATGTAATGTAGACAAAATGAAGTTAATGTAATCTAATATAGGCCCTACTGCTTCGGATCTTTCTTTTTTTTCGCTTCTTAAAGAGTATCGGATAATCACTAGTTCTTGCCATTGAAATAAGCCTGCACCAACCACTTTGCAAATCGTTTACGTAACAAAGTGATTTGTTTGATGAGGTTACTAGCACAGAGCACAGACTTTCTGAGTCGTTTAAGACATACTTTGCCCACTTTTCTTTTTATTTGCCCCCCCCCCCCCAAATCTAATATAGTCTAATGTAATGGAGCCTAAAATAATATAGTCTAGTAAATCTAATCATGTACAGTACACTTTATTATATTCTAATCTAATGGGGCTTCCCCAGAATGCAATATAAAAGTAAATGGAACAGCTTTAAAACAGATAAATAAATTCAAATACCTGGGTACATTAATAACAACGAATGGAAAATGCATATCAGAAGTGAAGAGCAGAATAGCTCAGGCAAAAACAATAATCTATAAAATTAAGAGTATTTTATGCAACAATTCTTTGTCGTTAGAAGTAAGAAAGAGAGTTCTTCAGTGTTATATAGAACCAATCCTGACATATGGGAGTGAGTCATGGGCAATTAGTAAACAAGTAGGGAAGGCAAACGAGGCGACAGAGATGTGGTTTTACAGAAAAATGTTAAATATACCATGGACAGCCAAAAAGAGTAATGAGGATGTCCTGAAAGAGGCCAATGCACAAAGGAAACTTATTTCACAAGTTAGAAAGAAGCAATCCACTATTTTTGGGGCATGTTATAAGAAGAGAAAAGTTGGAATATATTGTAACAACAGGTAAGATTGAAGGAAAAGAGATAGGGGAAGACAAAGTGAGCAAATACTGGACAGTTTGACGTCTTGGCGTGGAAAGAAGTCAACAGCAAAAATGATAAATTGTACTGGAGACAGGAAGTTGTGGAGAGACATGATCTCCTACGCCACTATGCATGGCACTTGAAGAAGAAGAATCGAATGTGGTCTGTCCAACGGTTTTGAGGTGGGAAAACGTAACTTGCCAGCGCTACCTAACATTCACGCACTAATTACATTTCAATCTGTCACAATGACTTAACTTTCTATTTACTCACACATCCACTAGGTGAAAAAGCCCAGTTTGTGGGGTGCCATGCCTTCCTGATAGCGTCTCTGCTGACCTTGATCCTAACCCAGCGCTTGGAGGTGTATTTTGTGTTCATGGTTTCAGGTGGCGCTTTCAGAACATGTGTCTTCACGATTCCATTTGTGCTGGCCAACAAATTTATCGAGGATGAGGTAAGAACTACGGATAGTAAGATAAAGGTAGTCTCATACCATATACTGCCGTAGGTCCGTGAAGTTTAAGATTTGCTTTTTATAAGTCGGGAGAAACTATTTTTTTATTGGTGTCTTTACCTTCGCTAACTCCCATCCCAAGAAACACCTGGACCCATGCACACACATTTGGATCAACAATAAATTAAACAGAAGATAGGGGTGGAAGAGTCTTTCTGGGCTTAAGCAAACGCACACAACAAAAGCTGTCAGTCGCAACAGGAAAATTCTCGAGTATCTTCAAAGCAAATGCAGAGACCTTAAAAACTGCAGCAGAAGTCCTAATGACGGAAGAATGCTCAGACAGACAAGTAGCTATCTTCTCAGGTGCGTTGTCAGTGATTGCAACGCCGAAGAACCAAAATAATGCTGACCGTATGACCTAAGAGTAACACTCGACAAACTGTGCCAGATATTCAGAAGAGTTATGATACAGTGGATCCCTTCTCACTGCAAAATCCCCGGAAATGAAGAGGCTGACAGACTGGCAAAGGAAGGGGGAAAGCTACCTCAACATGACACAAGCATAACTTATGAAGAGTTTTATCAAGCACAGATACAGGAGCAAGTGGGAAACAGAACATCCAGGTCGCATTAAAAATAATGCGTATTACCAGCTCAGCAGAAGTGATCAAGTGGTAATCTTCAGACTTCGCACAGGTCACAATAGATTGGGTTATCATCTATTCAACAAGTAAAAGATAGGATCTTCTGATAAGTGTAACAGTGGCACTGGTATTATGACTGCAGAGCATCTACTTCAAAGGTGCCCAACATATAAGGAACAGAGACAGCATATGTGGCCATCACCAGTACCATTCCTAGAAAAGCTCTACGGAGATGTCAACAGCCTCAGACTGACCACTGCTTCCTTTAAACATATTTGACGTCTGAGGGTGAACGAAGAAGAAGCTAACTCACAGCAGAATCAAGTACCCATAATAATAGCTAACTGTCATCCCTTACACCATTCAAAGCGTATGACTATCATTCATACAAGACAGCTACAAAATGGCAGTTACAATAGGACACGCGTATAAAGGGATTGGAATAACATAGGACACAAGTATAAAGGGATTGGAATAACATAGGACACATGTATAAAGGGATTGGAATAACACAGGGCACAAGTATAAAGGAATTGGAATAACATAGGACACACGTATAAAGGGATTGGAATAACATGGGACACAAGTATAAAGGGATTGGAATAACATAGGACACAAGTATAAAGGAATTGGAATAACATAGGACACACGTATAAAGGGATTGGAATAACATAGGACACACGTATAAAGGGATTGGAATAACATGGGACACAAGTATAAAGGGATTGGAATAACATAGGACACACGTATAAAGGGATTGGAATAACATGGGACACAAGTATAAAGGGATTGGAATAACATAGGATACAAGAATCAAGGGATTGGAATAACATAGGACACAAGTATAAAGGGATTGGAATAACATAGGACACAAGTATAAAGGGATTGGAATAACATAGGACACAAGTATAAAGGGATTGGAATAACATAGGACACAAGAATCAAGGGATTGGTATAACATAGGAAAAGGGTTATGCTCTTGAGAGAGCACTGTTGAATTAAATGAGTTAATGCCCTTCCCGATGATGTACGAGTTGGTCGTGGTGGTGGGGGGGTGTTTAAATTCCCCACATTCACTTAAGAGCTATGGCAGCGTTACCATTAGCTGAGAGACGACCATCCCTCTCTGGTTGAAAGACTGGGCTGTGCTTCAAAGGTAAGGTAGGCCAATAGCAGATACTGCCGTAGGGGAGTGAAGTGTTAGAGATTTCACTATACTAGGCCCAGCATCGATAGGTGGGATGACCAGTTCTCTTCCTCGATGCCTAGTCCTTCCCTTACTCAAGCGCAAAGTCGGGTACCCATTTGCAGTAGGGTAGATTGGAGCGTATCGACACCGTGAATCGAACACAGAAAGAAAAAAACAAAAAGAACAAATTTCCTCAGAACTGAACATGAAGGAACGGTCAAACTCCAAGGAAGAAAACACTTGGTCAAACATTTGACAAAACGCACAAGGGTCCTTTGCTGTGAAAAGATTTCTACTCATAAGAAATTGTAGTCTTACCGATCAAGAAAATAGGGCTGGTACAAATCTGGAACAAACTGGTTTGATCTGTGTAAAACTGGTTAAAATGAGAAAATGTATTAGTATCTTTATACGTCAATAGAAGCTATGAGTGACAAACGAATATAAGTGCTTACATAAGTACTCATTAGCATGGGCTTTCAACAGATTTGTGCCATCCTGTTAATAGGTCTTTCTATATCTTCTTTATTCGTCTCGTGTCTGTCTTATATTCCTTTCTCTGTGTTTCAAAAATCTTTCTATTTATCTTACCATTGGAATCCGAGAAAAAGGACTGCATTTCATTGCTTAAAGTGGTTTCTTCAGCGTGCATCCTATCCAACGAGAGCATCTTTCCATCCATTTATGTTCCACTGATATTTATTCACCTGGTTCTTTCCATCATTTCCGCACTGGTGATCTTGTTATTACCATGTCAATCCTTTTATTCTGCGCATGCACCCAGTTACGACAGTTTGCATCTCCTTAGTTGTCGTTTTTGGTTGTTTTCCATATTTCAGAGCCACACAATAGGATTGTCTTGAGAACTGAGGTGTGGATTCTCATTTTTGTGTTCGGCGTGGCTACTTTGTACTTCCTTATATTTCCTAATGTACAGAAAGCTTCTCTTGTTGTACACATTCTTATACTGATTTCCTACCATATTTCTGCAACTTTTGCCTATAAGTGTGGTAGTTTGTTTGACTGTCACATCCATACACGTTAATGTATTCCATGTATAATATTGTTTACGAACCGTGATATCTTAAATGATTTTAAATAAAATCATTTTAATTATTTAACCAGCCGATATACAACTTAGCCGTCTGGCACTGACGGCAGACTTCTCCAAACACCCGGAAGTAAGAAATCATCCTTCTTTTTCCCTTCAGAATAATTCCGGCAACGAAGGTTCCGGCTTGCCAAAGAAAAACCTGGGTAAAGTGATGTCCCTGATCGGATTTCTGATTCCAGCCCATTATATTCTGGTATCTGGTTTCATGGGCCCTCTAATGGACGTGACAGGGAGCGTATGGGTTCCACTGATTTACAGTTTGTGTTCTTGCACTATTTCGTTGCTCATATTTACCTCATTGTTTTTCGTTAAAAATTAACACAAGCAATGTACATTGCCATTATTATTTTCTTCTTCCTCGAGTTCATGTTTATCATTTTCATCATTTATACATCATTATTAACATCATCATCATTTCTACATCATTATCAATGCTTCCTGTCCATCATAACTTCTTTTTTTCACAATCGTTAGCATAAATGAAACAGTTTACTTGAATTTACATATATATATTGTGTCTGTTTCAAGTAAAGCTATACATCGTACGACGGCTTGTTATTTCTTGTTACGCTGTTACCTTATCAACAAATATTCCAAATTGAAAGGACAATTATGATATATTTTTATTATACTTGCAGACATAATCACTCTCTATAAATTTTGATACTCGTCATAATCATAATGGAACCAAGCCAGGAGGAAGACAGCTGATAGAATAGTATGGCGCTCTCTCTTACAAACCTCGATGAACGACTAAGTAAAGTACTAGTCATAATCATTATTAACTCTTTTCCGTACCCGTGGATTAAACATATTTAAAGTATAGCGGCTCTACAACAGTGCGTCCACGATTTCCGGTCGCTATGGCTGAATTTTTAATTGTGCAAACGTGTCAAATGTTGTATTAAAATTAACGTTCAGGTGCTGGGAATTCATAATACAGCCAAAAAGCCAAGTCGGGCACAATTTTTCTAGTATATTTCTGCCTCGACCACAATTGTAATAAATAACGAAACTCAAAGGTCCGTTACTGGGTTTGAAAAAAGGTATTGTATCACGCGTCAGTCTACCCAGCTGCATATGCGTACCTGACTCTGAGTTACGGAAGGCAAACTCATCGAGGAAGGAAACAGATCACTCCATCCCATAAAGCTGAGACCTAGCATAGTTAAGTCTCTGCCAATTCACTTCCCTGTGAATGTGAATGTGAATCCGATATGTGACTTTTATTCATGTTTCACACAGAGAATGGGGCGCATCTCACGGACAGATAAAATAAAGACGCCATAGAATAGACAGGACTGAAAAGAGAAATATGAAGAAGATCTAAATTAAATAGAATATTTTAGTTATATAATTAGACATAACACCTTACTGAAAAACATAACGGAAGGCAGAATTGAAGGCTAATCGGTAAGAGGAAGACAGAGCTATAAGTGGGAAGATAATATCAAGAGATGGAGAGTCTGTCATAGTGCACAATCAAGACAAGAGATAAATAACGTTCGGGATCCATTTCGGCTAAACGTCGATGTTAAAATGGCAGTTTATCTGGTCAAAGTTTCTGTGATGTAAAAAATACAAACCAAGAAAAGGCTGCAAAAACAGATATAAAAACTTGCGTTTTTAGTTGTTACCAGTAAAATTCATAACTTGTCTGTCGATATCAAAATGGTTCGACAATGCTTCTTGTTTGTTTATTATATGTAGTCATTGGTAACACAGGAAGTGACGTCATTGCCTCTTGGTGCAGATCGGCAGACGTCAAAGTTGCGATCAGCAAAAGTGGGAGATTGTCTGCCAGTTTCTTCTATGTGTGTAGTTGTGGAAAGTATACGTATGTCTCTGAGCTCGTGAAATATATATTAATTGTGTATAATCCCTATGATTTTCCAGCACTAGATCATCAATATGCCTCTGTTAGATGATACTAGATATATTTTAAAAGGGAATATGGATTCTGATGAAAACGGGAGTCAGAATTAAATAAATTGTGAAGTCGATCTAACGTCAGTGTTTTCGAGCTATGACATTACAGAGACTCGTTTATGACGGCTTAAAGAATGCCATTACATATTGAATGGTTGTGTAACTGTCGTGAAACATTCTAAATCCACATATATATATTAAAAGGTAAATGTAAAGACTAACACATAAATTCAATAAAAGGAAAGAGAAATGGTAAAAGTACAGTGCTGTCACAATGGCGTACAAAAATCCCCCTTGTTTTCTACTTCGTCTGCAAATTGTAACGTTTCACGTTGATAGTAAAGCCTACTGCATCAATACACGCTTTCTACTATAAAACGTGTACTGTATTTCTAAGAAAACCTTGAGCTAGGCACACTGCGTAATGACCTAAATTAATACTTTCATTAATTTCATATTATACACTACGTTAACATAAACGGAAGGACAGATGGAATTAGGATAGAGAGAGTGAGGGCTGAAAGCAGGAACGCATGCAACACTAACACGCGTCTCGCGATATATAATTAATGCCACCCCAAGCGTAAGGCCAGAAGCACTAACTTTTTTTCAAATAGACAGTGATAAAAAACACTACAACTACGAGAGTTAGGTTTAAAAACCTGTAATATGCTTATTGGGAAACATGACATTCTACTGTTTTATGTCTGAAATCCTGACATTAGTATAACAGAACAGTCGAAAAGGCAGGACAGGTGGCGGTTCTAAATCGATAAAAATAAAATAAAAATAAAAATACACGACTATCCTAGAAGAAAATGCATATTTTGAACGCAGCCCCTTAGCCCCATTAAATTTATATATTTGGGTTTCTTAGGACTTGCTGACAAAGAATATGTTAAGTGTTACGCAAATAGTCTAGGAATTAACAAATTATAGCCAAAAGAAAATAGTGAGGGTGTCAGACAACACCAAATAATAATCGCACAGTGGCATGTTTTGAAACCACTATTTTACGGGAAATGGGCCACCATGTAAAATCCTATTTGATTGGATAGAAGTAAATGTAAGGCTAAACACGATTAGTCGGACTACAACTATTAATTTGGGTTGTTAGGGGAAACGTGAGAAGGGTAAAATTTTTTGAAAAGCTGTGTAAACATGGCCCGATTGGTTAGACCCGCCAATATAGTCAATTAGGAGCGTCAGTTCAGCGCCACATTTTAAAATAAACTTACTAAGAAACAGTGCGTTGAGATCCAGATCATATTTTTCTAAATAAAAGTCTGGGACAGAGGCAGATCGGAATTTGTGCCATTATTCATCGCCAGTCAACGTATTTGTGTATTATTTCCATGAATTGTGGTAAGCTTGACATATTTGATATCTTTTTAATGAAAATTGAATGAAAATTGATAATTTATGTCTGTATATGTGTGTGGTTCAGTAGCAAACATGAGGCAAGGCCTAGATAGTGCTCCAACCTGAACAGGACGTGTCGGAGAAAAGTAAAACTGCATGGAATTGCCAAACAGTACACTGACACCTATCTTATTGACTAGAAAGAACTAATGCTGGAATTGCAGAGGCGTAGTAACCATTAGGGAGGAGTATACTGGTGTAAATTGTTTCAGATGAAGCTAGCAGTTGGCCTACCGCTCTGAACTCAGTGTTTGTTATGTATTGTGTTCAGTGTGGAAATAGATTATAAATTAGATCTGAAGTAGGAGGTACAACCTTCTTGTTTCAGGGACCGTGGTCCTAAGTTATTGAAGCAGCACCTGGTCTGAGTTTTGCTGAATCCAGAGGCTGACAGCATACTCCTTGGTCCAGATAGCGACCAGTGAGGTGTCTCCAGAACACAGGAAGCTATCGAGCAGAGGAGTCTTTTCCTGCCGCCATCACGAAAGATAAGCTTCTGTGGCCAGAGTAGCTCAACATTATACCCCCCCCTGTCGCAAAATTGGTTTCAAGTCATTGCAAATGAGTTCAGTTAGATTTATAAACCCATCTACGATCGAGTGACCGCTTTCAAAATGGCGGCGTATCAGCGAAATGTGTATCGGACAGAGGAAATCGCCAACGATAAAATAAAACGAAGGGAATCCGTATGAAAAGGATTTTACATTTCAGTACAGGGAAGGATGGTGTATAACTGCATATAAGATGGAACGGTAGGAAGTTCTCATTTACGGAGATATATGCGTATTTCGGCTGCCCACAGTTACGCTAAAAGCATGTAAACTCACTTCTGTTCTAAATATTAAAATCAACAAATAACAGTTTGGGAATTTACATGGATAGGAAGATAGAGTTTTATCAGCTGAATAAAACTAGATAAGATGGAACAATATGGATATTATATATGCTGAGAATGAGAAAGGCAAAATTTCAGTCGACGCACAGATCGGCTGAAATCACGGTTCGGGAAGGATTTTTTCAGGTTAGGTTTAAGCTGTGACGTCGGTACTCTCCGATACGTCCGCGCTATACGTATTTAAAGCGGATCGGTAAACTGAGAGAGATACACAACGCAAGAGGTTGAGACAAGACTGAGGGCAGATAACGCCACGACTCTAAATCCATCTGAAGTGTGAGCGGATCGCCAGAAAATTTCAGTCTAAGTGTCTGGAGTCTGAGGGTAAGCGAATTTACGATAGCTATCCTGTATAATAATTTCTTTTATTTTGTATTACAGGTTCATTTAGAATTCACAAAATATGCCTGTATAATATTCATTGATATAACGTATTATTATTTTAATATGATTTATTCATGTGCTTAGTGGAAGATGGTTGCTTGTACAAAAACGTATCAAAACTAGCCCCACAGCCAAATAGAAAATATTTATTATATTTAATGCTGTATCTCGTCGATATTAAATGCATTATCGCTTACGAAGATAAGGGCAGTCCCATGACCAGAGATTGTCATAGGGAAATGAAGTGTTAGAAACTTCATCATGGAAGATCCCAGTTACGAGGCTAAGGTGACTAGTCCCCTTCCTCGCTGCCTTTGCCTTCCCTAGTTCGAGCGCACAACTTTGTACCCATTTACAGCTGGTAAACTGGAGTGTTCTACAGCCAGTTTTAGTAGAAAGCAACCTGATCACGTGGTCACTCACTCTATTTATTTTATGTATTAATTTTGGGTAGTTGCTAAGATAGCATCAGATTTGAATTTGTACTTGATATGATTTGGAAGGATCAAGTTATAGAATATGAAGGGATGTATAGGAGCGGATTAAACCAGATGATGTTTATTACTGATATGTTAATATTAATTCTGTATCATTGAAATGATGTTACTTGCTATGACTGTATAACTCTGACACCTGATGACTGACTTGTCTGACTTATGTGCTAGTCAGTTATACTTAATTGAAATGTTAATATTAATGCTATATCACTGAAATGATGTCCTTACTTACTATGATTGTATAACGGTGACATCTGATGACTGACTGGTCTGACATCTGTGCTAGTCAGCTACAAGTCTAGCCAGATACTAGCCAAGGCTGATATGTTGCAGGTTCCATGAAATAACTCAAACCAGACTGTCAGTATCAGAAGACGGTGTAGTTCATCCGAGGCAATCCCACCAAAGTGCAGGACCCCAAAGAGTGAACTTCAACTGGTCATTGGCATCCCTACTGTTGGGCCTACCAAGTCTGATATCAGCAAAGGACAGTTTCAGCAGTATCAAGTTGGAAAGATAAGTGTCCTGTTTGACACTGACCACCTATACATGTGAAACAGCCAATAGTTCAAAACAATAATTAACCATACAGAAACTCAGTCAACTGATGACAGTTATCCTTAAATTCAAAGGACTAATAACAGTGATTTCAGTAACTTTATTATTTAAGATCTTGAAGTCTAAACAGACAATAATAGTAATTGTGTGAATATTTTTATATATATGTGTATACTCTTTTCCAACTAGTAGAAATAGAATATTAGTGTAATTATTAAACTATTTTAACTGTACCTGAGGATTTATTCACTTTTTCCATTTGTGGTTTCAGTGAATGTTCATTTTATTATCCCCTAGAAAATAAGTAATCATAAGATAGTCACAGGGAGGAGACACCTTAAATCCTGGTACTACTTCTTACCAACTGGGCCAGGGTTTTCACAGTCTGACTATTTTTATGATAACAATACACCAGTGCTTATTTCTAAGACTGGGGTATTACTTGTAAGACCAGAACTCTTTACTGGCATACTTTTACATAATAAATAATTTTAAATAACCTCCCGCTACAGTGGGGGCTCGTCTGCGGGATATATCTTTGATAGTCCTGAGCCATCTTTCTATTTCTGCTGTGTAGGAAATTTTCTTTTTTGAACAAATTTTTTTTTTGGGAAAGAGTAAACATAATAGGAAATAATTATATTTTTTTGTAGGAGTACCATTGAGTACAGATAAGACAGCTGTTTCATATATGGTGAAGTCAGTTTAATTAACTTTAATTTTAAATAAGTTAATTATATTGTAGTAAATTAGTTTGAGTAAGATCGCTTGCCCTACTAGACTACAGATACATCATGGCTGACTTGGTCAAATTTAGGTCTGCTACACTGCAGGTGGGAAAAGAGCTTGGCATGGATGGTGACGTTCTGATCCGGTATGTCACGACGGAATGTGAAAAGTACACCGAGAGAGAAGCAAAGCAATTGGAAGCAGAAAGAGAAGCCAAGAAATTAGAAGCAGAGAGAGAAGCCAAGAAATTAGAATTAGAAGCAGAGAGAGAAGCCAAGAAATTAGAATTAGAAGCAGACGCAGAGAAAGAAACAAAGAAACTAGAAGCTGATAGAGAAGCCAAGAAATTAGAATTGGAAGCAGCAGAGAGAGAAGCCAAGAAATTAGAAGCTGAGAGAGAAGAAAGGAGGTTACAAGCAGAGAGAGACCATGAGCTGAAAATGAGACAGCTTGATCTTGAACTTCAGGCTGGGACTATCACCCATGGTAATAGCTCACCTCATTCTGCGAATAGCTCTTTTCAGAACACAGCAAATGGGGCCATGAACTTCCACCTAGATCCATTTGTTGAAAAGGAGGACGCAATAGAGTCGTACCTGGATAGGTATGAAAGGCTAGCCTCTACATATGGACTGGAAAAGGAAAAATGGAGTCTAAAGTTATCCCAGGGATTGAGAGGTATTGCATATGATGTGTTTCTGAAACTCCCCAAAGAAGATCAGGAAAATTATGAAATACTAAAGCAAGCCTTACTGATCCGGTATGAAAAGAACTCTGAGGCATATAGGAAGAAATTTAGAACTTCTAAACCTCTACCTGGAGAAACATATAACCAGTTCTCAGCTAGGCTAGAAACGTATTTGTTGAAATGGAGTAGTTTAGGTAAGTATCAGAAAACCTACGAGGATCTGAAAGAAATGGTTATGTTAGAGCAAGTGAAAGATTCCATGTCTCAAGAAATGAGGAAATTCCTTATGGAACAAGGAGCAGAGAGGCTGGAAGACATTTTGAAATGTGCAGAGAGATACCAAGCAGCTCAAGCTGAATTGGTAGGAACAAAAAGGAAGCAGGTAGAAGGATATAAGCCACCACCGCAGAATACCGATTTTGACCAGAAGGATCATCCATACAGAAACAAGCAAAGATTTGATAATAAGGACAAGAACCCTCAGACTCAGGAAAATAAACCCTACAAACAGGGAGATAAGTGGTGCAAATTTTGTAAGATGAGCAACCACAACACTGATGAATGTGGGAGGAAAAAACCCCTTCATCATGCTGCATGTTTACAGGTGAGGACTTCTGTTAGGAAGGAACTGACTGTGAGTCAGAATAGCCTCCATCACCCACCTACCCAGGAGATAGTGACTGTGAATGGCAAACAAGTCACAGGAATGTATGACACAGGTTTGTCCTATGACGCAGTCGTGTGTGCATCTCTGGTGTGCCCTGAACAAATCACCACAGAAACAGTAGAGATTCAAGGGCCACTAAAAGGAACATCACCCCTTACATTACCCATAGCAAAGATTCATGTCAGTTGTCGCTATGTGGAAGGGGAGATAAATGCAGCTGTGATAGATGATCCCTTTTACCCCCTAATGTTGGGGCGTAAATATGTTTTCTTAGGAGACCCTGTAAAACCTATGGTTATGGCAGAAATCCAGACCAGGTCTGACTCCAGGAACATAGAGAGGGACACCAACTTAAAATTTCATTCGACTGAAATGAAACGGGCTCAAGAAGCAGACAGCACGTTGAAGCCTTGTTTTGGCAAATTATCAAAAACACATAAAGCTCCAAGGAAAGGACATTTCTATAGGGAACATGGACTCTTGTACAGGAAAGCTGGAAGAGGGACGAAAAGTCATGGTCAAATCGTTGTACCATCCACCTATAGGAATAAGGTTATAGGCTGGGGACACATATCAACTTTGAGTGAACACCTGGGTAATGGTGCCACAAAACAAAGAATAGCCACCCAGTTCTACTGGCCAGGTATTACGGAAGACATAAATCAGTATGTAAATTCCTGTCCAGAGTGCACCTATGTAGATGCAGAAAGTCGACGGAAGAGTCTTCATCAAAAATCTACAAGCAAACCAGCAATCAGGGGTACTCCCGAGATTTGCACGGGAGGGGAAAGGAAACATCCCACACAGGTTCAATTGCAGTCTGAACCCCATGCGCTGGAAAAAAGGAACAAATCACGTAGCGAAAATCAAACACCTACGGATTTGCGAGAGAAAAACCACATCCAACTATCAACGAAAAGAGGGCGGTAAACTTCATGGGAAACCTACCGACCCCGTTTCACCAGTAGTAAGAGCCTGGATGAAAAGCCGAACAGGAAGGAGAGAGATAGTAAAGGATGAATATATTCCGGGAAAACAGAATGTAGGCGCAGATTTTCTAAGTCGCCATCCCACAGAGCTTGAGGAGGATAGAAGGAAGGAAAACTAACCTCGGAATGGTCGATTTGCAATTGTCTTGTACCCAATAGTTAAGCTAGATATCATCCAGCTTAAAATATGGGGGAGCTATGTCGCAAAATTGGTTTCAAGTCATTGCAAATGAGTTCAGTTAGATTTATAAACCCATCTACGATCGAGTGACCGCTTTCAAAATGGCGGCGTATCAGCGAAATGTGTATCGGACAGAGGAAATCGCCAACGATAAAATAAAACGAAGGGAATCCGTATGAAAAGGATTTTACATTTCAGTACAGGGAAGGATGGTGTATAACTGCATATAAGATGGAACGGTAGGAAGTTCTCATTTACGGAGATATATGCGTATTTCGGCTGCCCACAGTTACGCTAAAAGCATGTAAACTCACTTCTGTTCTAAATATTAAAATCAACAAATAACAGTTTGGGAATTTACATGGATAGGAAGATAGAGTTTTATCAGCTGAATAAAACTAGATAAGATGGAACAATATGGATATTATATATGCTGAGAATGAGAAAGGCAAAATTTCAGTCGACGCACAGATCGGCTGAAATCACGGTTCGGGAAGGATTTTTTCAGGTTAGGTTTAAGCTGTGACGTCGGTACTCTCCGATACGTCCGCGCTATACGTATTTAAAGCGGATCGGTAAACTGAGAGAGATACACAACGCAAGAGGTTGAGACAAGACTGAGGGCAGATAACGCCACGACTCTAAATCCATCTGAAGTGTGAGCGGATCGCCAGAAAATTTCAGTCTAAGTGTCTGGAGTCTGAGGGTAAGCGAATTTACGATAGCTATCCTGTATAATAATTTCTTTTATTTTGTATTACAGGTTCATTTAGAATTCACAAAATATGCCTGTATAATATTCATTGATATAACGTATTATTATTTTAATATGATTTATTCATGTGCTTAGTGGAAGATGGTTGCTTGTACAAAAACGTATCAAAACTAGCCCCACAGCCAAATAGAAAATATTTATTATATTTAATGCTGTATCTCGTCGATATTAAATGCATTATCGCTTACGAAGATAAGGGCAGTCCCATGACCAGAGATTGTCATAGGGAAATGAAGTGTTAGAAACTTCATCATGGAAGATCCCAGTTACGAGGCTAAGGTGACTAGTCCCCTTCCTCGCTGCCTTTGCCTTCCCTAGTTCGAGCGCACAACTTTGTACCCATTTACAGCTGGTAAACTGGAGTGTTCTACAGCCAGTTTTAGTAGAAAGCAACCTGATCACGTGGTCACTCACTCTATTTATTTTATGTATTAATTTTGGGTAGTTGCTAAGATAGCATCAGATTTGAATTTGTACTTGATATGATTTGGAAGGATCAAGTTATAGAATATGAAGGGATGTATAGGAGCGGATTTAACCAGATGATGTTTATTACTGATATGTTAATATTAATTCTGTATCATTGAAATGATGTTACTTGCTATGACTGTATAACTCTGACACCTGATGACTGACTTGTCTGACTTATGTGCTAGTCAGTTATACTTAATTGAAATGTTAATATTAATGCTATATCACTGAAATGATGTCCTTACTTACTATGATTGTATAACGGTGACATCTGATGACTGACTGGTCTGACATCTGTGCTAGTCAGCTACAAGTCTAGCCAGATACTAGCCAAGGCTGATATGTTGCAGGTTCCATGAAATAACTCAAACCAGACTGTCAGTATCAGAAGACGTGTGTAGTTCATCCGAGGCAATCCCACCAAAGTGCAGGACCCCAAAGAGTGAACTTCAACTGGTCATTGGCATCCCTACTGTTGGGCCTACCAAGTCTGATATCAGCAAAGGACAGTTTCAGCAGTATCAAGTTGGAAAGATAAGTGTCCTGTTTGACACTGACCACCTATACATGTGAAACAGCCAATAGTTCAAAACAATAATTAACCATACAGAAACTCAGTCAACTGATGACAGTTATCCTTAAATTCAAAGGACTAATAACAGTGATTTCAGTAACTTTATTATTTAAGATCTTGAAGTCTAAACAGACAATAATAGTAATTGTGTGAATATTTTTATATATATATGTGTATACTCTTTTCCAACTAGTAGAAATAGAATATTAGTGTAATTATTAAACTATTTTAACTGTACCTGAGGATTTATTCACTTTTTCCATTTGTGGTTTCAGTGAATGTTCATTTTATTATCCCCTAGAAAATAAGTAATCATAAGATAGTCACAGGGAGGAGACACCTTAAATCCTGGTACTACTTCTTACCAACTGGGCCAGGGTTTTCACAGTCTGACTATTTTTATGATAACAATACACCAGTGCTTATTTCTAAGACTGGGGTATTACTTGTAAGACCAGAACTCGTTACTGGCATACTTTTACATAATAAATAATTTTAAATAACCTCCCGCTACACCCCCCTCAAAAATTGACAGTATATTTAACACAGAGGGACAATAAACTGGTTCAAATGACAGGAACTGTGAACTTTTCCCAATACTATTTCCAAGATAATCAAACACTTGAAGTCATGATGACAATTAGACGAACACACATACAAATAACATCATCGATATTTTAAAAAGTCAAACTCAGCATGTCAGAAAATGCACCATGATCAAAATGTGTTTGTGACAAAATGTAAAAACTTGAGAGGGTGAAAATAAGACGAGCTTCGTGTTTTGCAGACATAAAATACTTCATTGACCCAACAGTGATAACACGCATCCATGTTCATTCAATATTTTTTTCTCTCCTAGTGTCAAAACAATTACAAGCTCCCACGGCAAAGAATAAAACAAATATAAACAGAAGCAATCTAAAAAAAAAAAATTAAACATTATGACAAATATTGCCCACCTCCCTAAAATTGTTTCCCCCTTTGTCCCTGATAGAAAGTTGTATACATCATTTATGAGGTATCATCCTCATTTCCCTCTACACTCCTTACGGGCCACAGAACCACTACCGCAGCTGATTCCCTCTCAGAAGCCCGCACCAAGCATTCACAATCTCATGCAGCGGTAGTTTCTGTGTCCACATGTTTTACATGATGGCACTGTCAGACCAATGCCCAGTCTCATACTAGTTGCCTTGTACGACATGCCTGAGTGTGCAGCAATCCTATTCTTTCTTTGTATCTTTAAAGACAACCGGGGAACAACACAGGAGGTATGATCTTACCTTTACTGGGAGGTATGAACTTACCTTACTGGGAGGTATGAACTTACCTTACTGGGAGGTTGTTTTTGTTGTTGTTGATTAACTAGGGCTGTTGAGCTCGTCGCTCTTTAGCAGTCAATGACAAGCTGAAGAATTCACACGTGTTCTGTAGCTGTTGAGTGGTGCTGTATAGAGTGTTTGTGATTGTTGGGGAGCCCGGCAATAGCAGTCGTCTCTCTGTGGAGAGTCCTGGACAAGTGAGCAGCACATGCTGAACTGTCTCATACGGATGGGTACAGGTGCGGCAGTTAGGCTCATGTGTGGGGTTTACTTTCTTTAAGTGCTTGTTGAGTCTGATGTTTTGTTCTTAGTTGGAAGATTGTGCTCTGCTCCACACGTCTCGTAGGTTATTAATGTTGTCATTTTTGGTGGGGTGGGCCATTTCTTTACACAAGGCACGTCCAAAAGACCCTTTTGCCCATCGGTTCAGCCATTCCTCTTTGAAGTTGTTTTGGAGTATTCCTTTAGCTGTCTGCATGTTTGCTGGACTGTTTGTTTGAACAATGCTTGCTCCTAGTTTTGCTAGTCGGTCTGCTTTATCGTTGCCTGGTATGTCTGTGTGCCCTGTCATCCACTGGAGGGTGACTCTGATGTCGTATTTTGTTAGTAGCTTTCAATTGTTTCGGCCAGCTGTGTAATTATTTCTTTATTTTCACGTTGGAGTTTTTGTTCTAAAGCCTAAGTCTTGATTTTGAACCAGTGAAGATTATGATATCTGAGGGCAGATAGAACAGCACGTCTACGTCGTAGGTCCATAGGTTCTACGTTTGCATCAATTTCACAAGAAGCTGTTGGTGTTGTTCTCATTCCCCCACATATGAGCCTTAGAGCTTGGTTTTGGACTTTGTCCAACTCTGCTTGAGTGGTTTTGCTCATTGCAGACTTCGGCAATTTTCTGATCGGATATATCCCAAGTACAGCTGTCTAAGATTTCCTAGTGCTTGCAAGATGTTTAACTTGGTTGAGGCGTCTACTGACCTTATCTTTCATTGTATGCATGATGGTATTGAGGAATAGCTGTCTGTCAAGCTCCACTCCTAAGTAAGCTGGATTTTCTTCTCTGGACAGTAGTCCATCAAGTTTTAGTTGGTAAACCTTGCTTTCCTGGATGCTCCTGGTGAAAGTTGTGTATACAGTTTTCTAGGTGTTTATTTTTAGTTTCCAGAGCCTGCAAAACACAGCTATTGTGGCTAGGTCTCTGTTTAGTTTTGCTTGCGCCATTTTTTGTATTTTTCTACTGTCAAATGAGCAGGTCATCTTCATACAGTGTTTTTGATACCTTCAAGAAGGGAGGAAGGTCATTTACGAAGATAAGGAAAAGGGTGCTACTTAGTGCTGACCCTTGCGGCAATCCTTCCTGTAGTGATTTCTGGGACGATTTAGTGCCTTCTACTGTTGTTTGTATTGTTATGTTACTTAGGAGGGCTTTAATCCAGAGACATATTTTTCCATGTCTAGCCGTTAGATTGGTTAAGAGGGAAAATTCTGTTAGAGTTATTGTATGAAATTTGTTTTATTAGCTGACTTTTAATTTATAGTCTAAGGGGAATAATCGATAATATGAGAAGAGGGTGTCATAAGTTGTGCTTACATCCCTTGGTTGAGGATTGCTGATGTTTTGATTGTCTGGTTTTGACAAGGTGAGCGAAGGGATTTATGCACGTGGAATTTATGTCTTTGTGAGTTGTTTGTCAGACAAAGTTGTTCTGGAGTGTTCGAAATTAGTCGTCGTTGTAAATCGACGTTTTAATTTAAATCAGTTGGCTTCTAGATGTTGTAGCGAGTGGAGGTTTTCATCGGGTCAATAAGCCAATGTATACTGGTTGCTTCTGCGGTGGCAGAAAAGCTGTACTATCGCCCAGACATCCAACTCGATTATTTACCACGTGAGATGTATGACTGTGTTTAGTTATTCTGAGGACAAGATGTCAGAGTTTCATGTGAGATGGACTGTGTGTATTATAATTATCAGGTACGTTGAGTTTTGCCAAACTATTAATGAACTGTTGGGAAAGTGAAATACAGTAGACAGCCAAGAGTTAAGTGAACTATAGTAGACAGTCAAGTATAAGATTGAACTACAGTATACAGTTAAATGAATTATAGTAGACAGCCTAGAGAAAAGGACAACAGAGTGTAATAAATGTATATCCCTGGCGGTTAGGCCAGTGTCTATATCTAGACACGCCAAATGATAGCTGCTGTTTACCAGTACATATAATGTGAGACATCATCTACGGCATAAAACAGTTGAGAACAAGACGTATCAACAAGGGTTCTCAAAATGGCTAGGTTTAGTAGGTAGAGCAGTCGGATAGCAAGAGAGACATAACTGAAGAAATATTGTTAACGGTTATCGTATCATCGAGCTGTATCAGCCAGCCTATATTGTTCATTGAGAAGGCTGAAGAAAATTGTTGCTGTGAACGATTTATGTCAAGATGCAAGTAGCATCACATTCGCCTCTTATGTAAATAAACATCATCATCATCTGTTACAAGTCGTTCTGGTGTTGAGCGTACTACAGTCTGAAAGGAAGAGAGAGAGAGTATGATGTTTAAGGTATTGATACAACAACCGTGGGTCTGCTGTAGGGTTGTGATCTCAACCTAAAATACGATCAACGAGATGTTCTATCATCAGCGGCCAGACATGTATGCCCATTTTTCTCATTTTGGCGAAGAGCCCTTGTCTCCATACTGTGTCGTATACTTGCTGCAGATCAATGAATACAGCTGGTGTGTGCTTACCCTCTTAGAATGCATCTAAGATTTTTGGCACAAAATGAAAGAGTTGGTCGTCTGATCTGTGTCACGTGGGTCTTTATATCATTAAATTACCTACATCTTCTTCCTATTCTCTCACCCTAATCCTTTCATTTATATTCTTTCCATACTTGTTTTTCCTGTATTTTTCGCATCACTCGGTTGCGAAAAATATTTTCTTCAGTATTTTTAAACTTTACCTGTTTCTTTCTCAAAACTGAGAATCGCGCTAGGACGATATTACGTAGATGTCAGGGCTGCAGGGCGTCAGAAGGCGTGATAAGTCGGTTCGCTGAACATAGGACGTAGACAATCGTCTACATTCTCACCGAGCGCGCGAGCTTCTTCTCGGCATAAGTCCCGGTGAGGTGTGATACTTTACATCTGCACCGGTCAGTATTCAGACATTTGTCTGAAAAATCCCAAACTGACACGGCGCTCACTGTGGGCCATGGTCAGCTGTAGTGTGAAAACTGCCCTGCATTGGAGACAGGTTGTCTGAGATTTCGCAACTGACACGCAGAAAGTGGCAGTTTACGACAGCCTCTTCTAGTTACGTAGTTGTTATTAGAAAGGGGAGATTATTTCGTTTTTTGCGAAATAAACGTTCATCTCTTTGTCTGGGTTTTCATATATACTAGAATGAGCTAGATTTCATTATCACTCAGTAACTTCGCAGTCAAGACTAGAACAAGCCTCGTTCGATTTCTAAAAATCTCTGTTAAAAGAGATGGCCTTTAGTTTGATCGAAGTGGTTTAGTTCTTAGGAATTCTGTGTTTGAGGTATCATATATTATTATCTAGTATATCTAGTATTTTGTGAAGTGTTTAAAAGTGCTAAATCGCTATTTATTTCTCTAGGTAGATCTGGTGCAGAGCGAATAATTTATAAGTCTGTATTAATTTCTAGTGACGTGTCTCAGTGGAAAGCAGGATAAATTATATTTCCAGCTTAAATTCAGTCGGCTATTACTAAATTTAACTCTTTCAGTCCCAAGCAAAAAGGTGGGTTTGGCCCAAACAAAAATGGCCATACCAGTATGTTTTTATTGTTTTTGTTTGGAAATAATTTTTTTTAAATGTTCATATTCATAAATAACAAAAGTCCATAATGGATGGCTATACTTTAAGAAGATAGCGTTTTTGAGTTGTCAAAATTAGAAAACTGCCCTAGAAAGGATCAAGAGATACGAAAGCCAGTATACTGGCTCTTGGGCCAAATGGGTCTAACGGGAAGTACAGTATACTGGCTCTTGGGGCTTAAAGAGTTAATTTAACTGCTAAATAATCAAACGAGAACATAATTTTCAAACTAACTTATAACTGCTAGACTAGATATCCCATGAGTCGTGACGAGAATATATTTATATATATCTCTAATTCATGATGATTAATTTATGACTATAACTTATTTCACGGGAGGTGTTAAATGATAAGTTAAGGTTTACGCCCGCAGTTAAAATATAAGTATACCCTTAAACATAGGATGTATAAATATTTCATATATATGTTTCTTTATACAGAGATTTCTGTGGTAACCTAACTATACCAGCGTTACGTACTGATGAACCTATCCTGTGAAGACTAAAAAAAAACTTTTCCCTTAAAGACTTGGTCGTAAGCTTTTCAAGAACTTTAACGTGAACTGAAATAACGGGCCCAGTGTGCCTGAATTAGTCCTTCCAGAAACGATATTCTAAAGTACAGCCCTTGTGGCAAGTAACATTATTCATAGCATTAAACTTGCCGACATCTTTTTTGACCAAATGTGTGGTGAACACTGATTATCTGTTGAGAGAAGCTGTCCACCGGTCATTTTCCTAATTTAGGGAAACCTCGTGTTCTGACATTGTGTGCTCGCTTAACCCTAATTCTTACTTCGTGAGTCAAGATACACTAACTTTAGTCTGAAATAGCTGACGCCTGAAGCTGATGCTCCCCGGAGAAATTTCTGAGAAAAACCAAAACCAGCAAACCACTCTGTAGAGCTGGGATCCGCTTCAGTGAACGACAGAACAGACAAAGGGTGTGAATGTTACCAAGGTTGCGCCAGACGGCAAGCTACATCACGTATGTAATTAGTACAGGGCCCTGATGAAAGAACCGAGTGAAAGTAGACGGTGTGAGGTATGTGAATTTCACCCATGTTTGTAATTCCATTTATGAAACTTGTTGTCAATGCAAGAATATTTTTTTTTGACTTCCCTCAGGTTAAAACCTACTACATCTAAGTCGGTTCATATTTGTTTACGAGGAAAGAAAGAAAAATTATTAGACAAACTCATATGTATCATTGAATCTCCTGGCTTTCACTTTACTCATAACGGGACTGTGGGCTTACCTTGAGGGGATGAGATCATATTGGGGTCTATCATTTCTTGTAGCAATTTCATTGATTATTGTTTTGACCACGTGTATATGTTTATTTTCTTTTCTTGATGAATTTTATGTGTTGTGAGGAAATTTTTAGCTGATAAATAAAAACTTCCCTTTGAAACTAAAAGCAGCGTGTTGGTCAGCTCGTTCAGAAGATATATATATATGTAATCATTTTGATAGTCTTCCCACGTCTGTGTGTCTACCTGTTGTCACTGGTGTGTGTGCACGTGAGTGGTATGTTCATTACATATTAGCATATGTTGTCAATAGTCTGTCCGACTCTTACATAAGTGTCGTAGAAGATAGGCCTGAGAGAGAGAGAGAGAAGAATCTTGTCTTTTCCCAGGGGACCGTTCTATTGATTCGCTACCACTGCACTCGTGGATAGATCTATTTCTGTATTAACTCTCACTGCAGCTATCACTGATTCTATCTATTCAGAAGGTGTCATGGAATATTCTAATCCACATATATAAATTATCAATTAAATATAAAGCCTAATAAATACATATAATAAAGAAAAGAGCAATGGTAAAATGACAGTGCTGTCACAAGGAATGTACTCGAAATCCCCCTTGTTTTCTGCTTCGTCTGCAAATTGTAACGCTTTCACGTTGATAGTAAAAGCTTACTGTATTATACCCGCTTTCTTCAATGAAACGTGTGCTGTATTTCTTGGAAAAACATTAAGAGGCAGACTGCGTAATGACCTAAATTTTAAATTCCATTCATGTCTTTTTCTACATTACGTTACCAAAACGAACGAACAGATGGACAAAAGGATAGCGAGAAGGGAGAGGCAGAAAGCCGAACATTAAACACGCGTCGCGCGATACACAATTACTACTATCACGCGTGTTAGGCTACAAGCACTAACTTTTTTTTTCAGACGGACAGTGATAAAATACACTACCCTTCCCCAGAGTTAGGTTTTAAAATCATAAAAAACGCTTATTAGGAAAGATAACAATAGATGGGTTTACGGTTGAAAACATAACAGTACCCAGACAGCATATCTTCGAAACAGGAGGTAGAAAATACATATTTTGAACGCAGCCACGTAGCTCTTTTAAAGTGGGAAAATTGGGTTCCTTAGGGCTTGCTGACAAATAATATGTAAAACGTTACGCCAATAGTCCAGGAATTAATAAATTATACCCAAAATAAAATAGTGAGGCTGCCTGACAGCATGAAATCATTTCTGCTCATAAAATTTTTTTATAACGTGTTTGAAAAAAACCTTACGTTACATAAATAGCCTACCATGTAAACTCCAAATTGATTGGAGCGCAACAAATGAAAGCCTAACCACGATTGGTCGAACTATACATACTATCTTTCGTTGTTAGGGGAAACGGGAAAAGGTAACATTTTTTCAAACACTTGTCGAAACGTGGCTCATTGGCCAGTCTCGCTGATATACACACTTGGGAGCGTTAGTTCGAGACCACTTGTTTAAATGATCTTGATAAAGCAACAGTGCGTTGAAGCCAGCTCATAATTGTGTTAAATAAAAGCCTGGAACATAGGCAGATGGAAATTTGTGCCAGTTTGTGCCAGAATTCATTGCTAATCAACGTATCTGTGTTATTTCGTATGAATTGTGGTAAGCTTGAACCATTCAATATCTTTTAATGAAAATTGAATGTGAATTGTTGATTTATGCCTGTATATATATGTGTAGTTCAGTGGCCAACGTGAGGTAAAGCCTGTAATGCTCCAGCCTGAACAGAGGGTGTCGGAGAGAAGTAAAACGGCATGGAATGGCCAAATAGTACACTGACACCTGGATGATTGATTAGACAGAAATAATGCTGGAAGTGCAGAGGCGTAGTAATCATTAAGAAGGGTAATACTGGAATAAAGTATTTCAAATGAAGCTGACAGTTGGCCTAACGCTCTGAACGCAATGTTTGTGATGTATTGTGATCAGTGTAAAAAGAAAATATAAATTAGTTATGAAGTAGAAGGTACATCCTTCTTGATTTCAGGGACAGTGGTCTTGATGGTACTGAGCAGCACCTAGTCAGAGCTTTGCTGAATCCAGTGTCGGACAGCATACTCCTTGGTCCTTTTAGCTATCAGTGAGGTGTCTCCAGAGCCCAGAGGAGAATTCGAGCAGAGGAGTCCTTTCCTGCCGCCATCACGCCAGATAAGCTAACTTGGCCAGCTGAGCTCAACATTATGTCCCCTCATATTGAACTGACTTTATAAAATTAACATTAAGAGGGGAATTTACTTGTCTTAAAATCAGGAACTGTGAACATCTCCAATACTGGTCCCTAAAGACAAACTATTGAAGTCATGATGACAAATACCAACAGAGCTTGAACAAAACAAAACCAGTATTACCTCATTTTACTACTACACAACTGACACACATAGAACATTTGTAATAATATATGTCACTACAATATTCATATTAAATACATTCTGTACATAACTTGTAATTTAAATTGATTGTGATTCCTGGTTCCCTTGTAGTTGAATCAGGACACATATTCATTCATGCCAGTAATGAATACATATTGTTATTTGAAAGTTTATCAGTGACTCTTTTAAGATATCTTTGTAGAGTGTTATATGTATGTGAGTGTCACAGTGTTGTCAAGAGTAGTGGATTAAATTAAATTGTTTATCTGTCTGTTGTTGTGACTTACACTTCACCATACTCATACCCTAGACACATAACGTAGCATCACACTATTCCAGAATAATTCTGACTGAGATATATAGATATGTGGTAGCAAGTAAGGTTATCTATAATACACTACTCTTAATAGATATAGATACCTTCACAGCTGATCTCAGTCAGTACACTAAGTTCCCTATAAGTATTTATAACATCCCACATCACCACAGAAGGGACCAACCAAAGTCTTAATTTCCTATCAAAAAAAATCTACGACAAATGGTCGCTCGTTACCGAGAATTGAACCCAAAATCCTAAGGCGATACGACAAATGGGGTCTCGCCCGACGGATTTTTGAACTTAGAATAGGAAGACGAGACGACTAATATCAGCTCGTCTTTAAAGTTATGTTGATTGTAATACTAAACGCTGGTAAAGTTTTGTGAGTGTATAACATTCACAAGGGTTCTGAAGCAGGAAGGTGTTTGAACTAAAGTTAAGGAGTGCGTTTCGGACTATCCGTCCAGATTAATTGCCTCCCTCACCCTAACTGTCTTCAGGGGTAAACTTATAGTGGATTTAAAAATTAAGGGATTATTTTTCTCTTTAATTTTTGCTATAATCATTGTGTTTTCCACTGTAGCAACTTATTTTTCAGGGATTAATCCTAACTACCATTTAGTTGGCGTAGTCGTGTTTTGCATTAATTGCTTTATTGCCGATAATAGCAGCGATAGTTAGATTTTATTTTGGAGGAGGTATCCCAGGGTTAAGGATATCATCTTTTGTATTTTTGGAAATTTTTTCTCGTAAGTGTTAGGAACCAGGTTATTCTTTTTCCTATTTTCTATCTCCACGTGTCTCAGTCACTGACATAATATGGCCGAGAGGGCAAAGCTTAGACAACTCCTCAGGGACGAAGCGAGAGAGGAGGGACTGGAAGGAGAAGAAGCGAAAGCTTTTGTCAGGGACGAACTTGAGAGATATGATGCGGAGAGGAAAGAAGAAGAACTAAAGAGGAAAGAAGAAGCAGCGGAGAGGAAAGAAGCGGAAGACCGTCTATTACAGCAGAAGAAGATGGACAAGGAAATGGAAATTCGCAGGATGCAGCATGAGGAAAAAGAGAAGGAGAGACAGCACGAGGAAAGAGAGAAGGAGAAGGAGAGACAGCACGAGAAGGAGAGGGAACAGAGACAGCACGAGTTGGCGCTTAAAACTCTAGAGTTCCAAAGTCGTGGTGCTGCCTCTACCTCCAGCAATGGAGAGTCTTCTCCTCATTCTTCCTTAACTGATCCTTCTAACAGTCAATCTCTTCACCTCACTGCTATGTCTTTTCCGCTAGAATCTTTCCCTTGCCAAAATGAGAAGATTGACACTTGGCTAGAAAAATTTGAGAAAATTGCAACTCTGTACGGTTTAGAGAGGTCGCGTTGGAATATGAAGCTTTCCCAGGCTTTGAAAAGTTCTGCGTATGATGTTTACGCCAAACTGGAAAGCAACCAACAAGACAACTATGATGTGTTGAAGAAAGCTTTGCTCGAGCGTTTCGAAATGAATGCTCGCAAATTATTGCAACTCTTCCGAAACAGCAGGAAAGACAGCTCGGAAACTTTCCAGCAGTTCTCTTCCCGTCTAAAGGGATACCTAACAAAGTGCCTTGAGCTTTCACAGCTCCCCTCTACCTATGAAGGTCTTGAGGAATTTGTTCTAACAGAACAAATAAAGAACACTTTGTCTGCGGACACCCGGAGATTTCTCGCTGAGCAGGGGGCAGAAAAACTTGAAGACATTTTGGAAAAGTCTGAGCGTTATCACAATGCGCTGGCTGAACTACCGGCCACAAAGCGGAAACCGACAGAGGAGCATTTTCGAAAACATAACCTTGAGCAATCTTCTCAGGCTTCTAACCTAAATAACCACAGAGAAACTGGACCTCAAAACCCCCCTCCTGAAAAATCCAAGTTCTACAAGAACAAGTACCCCAACCACCCCAAACAGTCTGATCAACCCGACCGCCCTACATGGCAGCGTGGCCAGAAAGGACAAGGTGGCAAAGGGAGAACCCCTGAGCACGGGACATATGATCAGACCGAGCACACCGAGCCTAAACGCATCGGATGCTTATTAACAGTCTCGCAAGGTGGAATTATTGACAGTGATTCCCAACCTGTTGGGGATGGACCCTCAACGCGAGGTACGGTTACTCTGAACGGTTCTCAAACTTCTTGCTTATTTGACACGGGGCTTTCTTATGATTGCATTGTTGCCAGAAACCTGGTCAAACCCGGTCAAGAGACAGGAGAGACCGTCCAATTTTGTGGAGTTCGTAAGAGTGATGCACCTACAGCGCTTCCCATCGCATTGGTGGAGATACACTCTGACTTTGTCAGAGGCGTGATCAAAGCGGCTGTGATGGATGATCCCATCTACCCAGTCATACTTGGCGGGAGATACGTGTGTATTGGGAAACCGGAAGAGCCGACTGTGGCAGCAGTAACTACAAGAGGGCAAACCAAGAAGGAACGGGAGCCTGCGCCTAATTTGTTACCCATGGAACTTAAAGAAGCGCAATACAAGGACCCTACTTTGGCCCCCTGCTTTAGGAAACTGCCCATGGCTAAGGAACCCAAACAGCACGGGGACATTTTTTCTGAGGATGGCGTACTTTATCGGAGAACGGGCAAGCCTGACCAAGGTTACAACCAGCTCCTAGTACCGAGACAGTACAGAAGCAAAATCCTAGAAATGGGGCACTCTCTTCCCTTTAGCGGACATATGGGACAGAACGCCACAAACCAACGTATAACCACTCATTATTGGTGGCCAGGAGTAAATACTGATATTATCAGATATGTCAAATCCTGTGCCCAGTGCCAACGTGTGCCACCCAAGCAACGGGCACCCCCAGTCTCTTTTGGGTGAAATGCCAATAGTGGGTACACCATTCGAACGGGTTGTGATCGACATTTTAGGTCCTTTCGAGAGGACTAAAAGAAGGAACAGGTTTATCCTGACCTTAGTCGATACATGCACTTTATGGGCAGAAGCTATACCGCTAACATGATCAGATGCCAAGCATGTCGCAGAAGCCCTCGTGCAGATTTTCACTCGGTTGGGATTCCCTCAGTAAGTGTTGACGGATAACGGATCTCCATACCGAAACCTGTTGATGGATGAGATCGTTAAGATCTTGAGGACCCAACACATCCACACTAAGCCATATACTCCGACCGGAAAGGGGCTCGTGGAACGTGCTAATGGAAACCTCAACATGCTGCTAAGTAAACTGGCACAAGTGAAACCTGAAGATTGGGACCTTTGTATTCCTGGAGCTTTATTTGGCTACAGAGAATCTCCTCATACTTCCACAGGATTTCCGCCAGCTACGCTCTTATTCGGCAGACCCATTAAGGGCCCGCTTGAAGCCTTACGTCAGTCTCTGACAGACGAGAAGGCTGATGAGACAGTTGTCTCAGCCAGTAAATATGTGTCGGTTTTAAAGGAAAGGTTGAAACTAGGGTGGGACCTAGCAACGACTAACTTTAAGCGAGCTCGCACAAAGCACGCTAACCGATACAGGAAAGTCGCGAAAGAGAGAGAACTGGAAGCAGGAGAGAAAGTTTTGGTGTTACTCCCGACCGAGAACAACCAACTGAAGATCGGATGGCAAGGGCCGTTTACCGTCCTGAAAAAGATTTCTAAGGCTAACTACCAGATCTCTATTCAAGGAAAGGAGAAGGTTTTCCATTTAAATCTGTTAAAGAGATACTTGGAAAGACCAGTGCCAACCTCCGACCATCTCCTGACGATCGCCAGAGCTGACGAAGATGATGATAGTGGCAGGGATATTCCACCGCTATCACAAGAAATCTTTCAAAAATGTCAGAAGCGGCGACGCTCTTTCAAGCGCGCATGGGAGACATTCCAGAGGAAGGAAACTTTGGGGAGTAGACTCGAGTAGGAATTGGAGAGAGATGGAGGGGGAAGATGAAAGGGAAGAATACAGACACCCTGAAGCTACGGTTATAGGAAATTTAATTCCATAACGTAGACATGGAGTGCTTCCATATCTTAAGGGGGACGTCCTGTCACGTGGGTCTTTATATCATTAAATTACCTACATCTTCTTCCTATTCTCTCACCCTAATCCTTTCATTTATATTCTTTCCATACTTGTTTTTCCTGTATTTTTCGCATCACTCGGTTGCGAAAAATATTTTCTTCAGTATTTTTAAACTTTACCTGTTTCTTTCTCAAAACTGAGAATCGCGCTAGGACGATATTACGTAGATGTCAGGGCTGCAGGGCGTCAGAAGGCGTGATAAGTCGGTTCGCTGAACATAGGACGTAGACAATCGTCTACATTCTCACCGAGCGCGCGAGCTTCTTCTCGGCATATCATATATACTAGAATGAGCTAGATTTCATTATCACTCAGTAACTTCGCAGTCAAGACTAGAACAAGCCTCGTTCGATTTCTAAAAATCTCTGTTAAAAGAGATGGCCTTTAGTTTGATCGAAGTGGTTTAGTTCTTAGGAATTCTGTGTTTGAGGTATCATATATTATTATCTAGTATATCTAGTATTTTGTGAAGTGTTTAAAAGTGCTAAATCGCTATTTATTTCTCTAGGTAGATCTGGTGCAGAGCGAATAATTTATAAGTCTGTATTAATTTCTATAGCACGTTTCACTAGCTTTGCCCAACTTCAAAATGCTATATCTCAGCGAATATATAACGCATATAAGTGAAATTTTGTGTGTGAATTTGAAATGGTATAGACCCTATGAATTAAATTTTTCATTAAAATGCGGCCATTAGTTTCAATTTTCGTTTCTTTGCGATATAATATAAAATCCTACTTGCCAACACACATCACACGCACACATATTGAAATGTCTACAGTAAATTATACGACCTCATTTGCACATTTTTGGTTTATCAAGCAATTGGCATGATTTTTGAATGAAATTGCGTGAAATCGCACTTCTTGAACATAAAACAGTTTATATCCGGTGCAACGCACACATTGTCAATCAGAGGTGTGTCTACAAAAATTATTGTGTGGTTAAGAAGGAAAAATGAGTCTGCGAGTACATTTTATGACATTACAGGAAATCACAAATAGGATTTTTAAGTATTTCTGCAATGAAGCTACTCGAGGAAAACTATATCATTCTATTTCAAACCCACAAAAGAGGACTATTCACGCCTTGGGGATAAGCAAACGATCATTGCACCGCTGGATAGCGACATCTGAAATGTCTAATTCCAGTGTTTTACACACGAAAATTAGGCGAAGAGTGGTGGATAATTTTGACAGAGAATTGATCCGCAGAGAAATTTGCAATATGTTTCACAATAATGAGGAGTTTGGGATTCACTTTTAGAAAATATGTTGGTGGTAGAAACCTTATTTGTGAGAAGCCTCATATAGTTGCAATGAGAAGCAAATATTTACGCGAGGTCAGAGAAATGAGAAGAGATTGTTATGATTTTGTGTATTTAGATGAAACTTGGATCAATGCGCACCACAGTAATGAACGAGAATGGCAATCATCTGATGGAACAACTAAGAGACTAGTACCAAGCAGCAAAGGACAGCGCCTAATAATTGCACATCCAGGAAGCAGCCATCATGGGCTTCTAAATAATACTGAACTCATATTTGTTTCAAAATCCACCGATAATAGGGATTACCATGCAGAGATGAATGGCAAGATATTTCAAGATTGGATTGTGAATCATGTACTTCCTTCCTTGGATAGACCGTGGTGTTTGATAATGGACAATGCCTCATATCACAACGTTGTGGCACCAGAAGATAAAGTTTCTAATTCACCAAGTATTAAAGATGTAATAAAGATTTGGCTGACCATAAACAACATTCCATTCAACGAAATGTCCATGAACCTGAATTACTTGGAATTGTAAAAAAAGACACAGCATACAAAGATATTTCACATAGACAAGGCAATCCATGAACATGGTCACAGATGTTTAAGATTACCTCCTTACCATTCTCACTTAAACCCAATAGAATTAGTATGGGCTAAAATTAAGGAACAGGTAGCAACAGAAAATAGAACGGTCAAATTAAAAGATGTTGAAATACTTATAAAAGCCGCCATCTCCAATATAGCCAGGGATTATTGGAAGAAAAGTGAGAACCATGTGTTACAAGAGGAAGAGGAATATTGGAAGAATGATGGTTTGTCCTTCATTCAGCCGAGATTGATTATCAATTTCTCAGAGACATCTGATTATGATTCGGATGTAGTTTAATTTCTTTAAAGATGACCTTACCGTTATTTACAAGCACATTAGAGGAGCAACGTTCCATTATGATATTTATGAACCGCAAAGAGATGATACCCATCGAAATAATTAGATCAAGGAAGGTCCAGTATGGTAGCGCATTAAATGTCAATGACAAGCAATGTCACGAGTATCTCGCATGCAGATCATTTAAGAAATCATCTTCAACACGTATTCAATTGCAAACGTGATGGCCACATTATTGTAATAGTAGACACGCCTATGCCTAATCAATTCACAGAATCTGTGACTGAAGTGGTAAAATTTCTTTTCTCGATACACAATAATTAGTATGCCGACAAAGATCAAAGGATTTCATCCGTTTATGGGAACTGGACAAGATGCACAGATATAAAGTATATATTTGTTGGGTCTAACCCAATATAACATCGTATACAAAAAATGGCATTAATACGTTAGACGGTTAATCAGATAATTACATTTGTTTGAGGGCAAAGCTAGTGAAACGTGCTATAGTGACGTGTCTCAGTGGAAAGCAGGATAAATTATATTTCCAGCTTAAATTCAGTCGGCTATTACTAAATTTAATTTAACTGCTAAATAATCAGACGAGAACATAATTTTCAAACTAACTTATAACTGCTAGACTAGATGTCTCATGAGTCGTGACGAGAATATATTTATATATATATCTCTAATTCATGATGATTAATTTATGACTATAACTTATTTCACGGGAGGTGTTAAATGATAAGTTAAGGTTTACGCCCGCAGTTAAAATATAAGTATACCCTTAAACATAGGATTTATAAATATTTCATATATATGTTTCTTTATACAGAGATTTCTGTGGTAACCTAACTATACCAGCGTTACGTACTGATGAACCTATCCTGTGAAGACTAAAAAAAACTTTTCCCTTAAAGACTTGGTCGTAAGCTTTTCAAGAACTTTAACGTGAACTGAAATAACGGGCCCAGTGTGCCTGAATTAGTCCTTCCAGAAACGATATTCTAAAGTACAGCCCTTGTGGCAAGTAACATTATTCATAGCATTAAACTTGCCGACATCTTTTTTGACCAAATGTGTGGTGAACACTGATTATCTGTTGAGAGAAGCTGTCCACTGGTCATTTTCCTAATTTAGGGAAACCTCGTGTTCTGACATTGTGTGCTCGCTTAACCCTAATTCTTACTTCGTGAGTCAAGATACACTAACTTTAGTCTGAAATAGCTGACGCCTGAAGCTGATGCTCCCCGGAGAAATTTCTGAGAAAAACCAAAACCAGCAAATCACTCTGTAGAGCTGGGATCCGCTTCAGTGAACGACAGAACAGACAAAGGGTGTGAATGTTACCAAGGTTGCGCCAGACGGCAAGCTACATCACGTATGTAATTAGTACAGGGCCCTGATGAAAGAACCGAGTGAAAGTAGACGGTGTGAGGTATGTGAATTTCACCCATGTTTGTAATTCCATTTATGAAACTTGTTGTCAATGCAAGAATATTTTTTTGACTTCCCTCAGGTTAAAACCTACTACATCTAAGTCGGTTCATATTTGTTTACGAGAAAAGAAAGAAAAATTATTAGACAAACTCATATGTATCATTGAATCTCCTGGCTTTCACTTTACTCATAACGGGACTGTGGGCTTACCTTGAGGGGATGAGATCATATTGGGGTCTATCATTTCTTGTAGCAATTTCATTGATTATTGTTTTGACCACGTGTATATGTTTATTTTCTTTTCTTGATGAATTTTATGTGTTGTGAGGAAATTTTTAGCTGATAAATAAAAACTTCCCTTTGAAACTAAAAGCAGCGTGTTGGTCAGCTCGTTCAGAAGATATATATATATGTAATCATTTTGATAGTCTTCCCACGTCTGTGTGTCTACCTGTTGTCACTGGTGTGTGTGCACGTGAGTGGTATGTTCATTACATATTAGCATATGTTGTCAATAGTCTGTCCGACTCTTATATAAGTGTCGTAGAAGATAGGCCAGAGAGAGAGAAGAATCTTGTCTTTTCCCAGGGGACCGTTCTATTGATTCGCTACCACTGCACTCGTGGATAGATCTATTTCTGTATTAACTCTCACTGCAGCTATCACTGATTCTATCTATTCAGAAGGGACCAACCAAAGTCTTAATTTCCTATCAAAAAAAATCTACGACAATCTGCAACCTTTTCTGAAGCCTGCCTGACTATCATTAATGAATATATTACTTTCCAGCCACCAGTAGAGCATGTGATTAATCATTTTCTCTGAAAATTCTCCAATTTCTGAGGTCAGTGAGACTAGTCTGTAGCCTCCACGTTCTTCAGTAGGCGTGTTTTTAGGGAGTGTTATTTCTTTCCATGTTCTGTTAATGAAGTTGAAGAGTACTAACTTTGCAACAGGACCTAGGCTTAGTATCATTTCATTGTTAATCTTGTCTAGTCTTGGAGCTTTCTTGGTCTTTAATTTTTGTAATGCGCTATTTATTTCGTTGATGGTGTACTCATTTTCAAATCGTGCGATACTTGCTTTAGCAGCTCTCTGTTGTTTTTGTTGTGTTCTTATTTGTTTTGTCTTGCTGATTTCTGTGACTTGTTTTGCTGACTTTCGAATAGTATTTGTTACACGTATCTGCCTTTTTCTTGTTGTTTTTTTTTAAAGATGTTTCTTCCAGTTCTTAGTGGTTTGAGGTTCCTCTTCTTTCCTTTTCTATCAAAGCGCGCGTCATTCTGTAAGTCCAGGCTTTCACATGTTTTTGATATCTTACCTGTGCTGTTTGTTATACATTATTTTGTTGGCTCTGGTGGGGGTTTTTTTCCACCTTTCTTCTGGCTCGTCTGCGATCTTTAACAATCGTTACTAAATCTGGAGTCCAGAAATGTTTGTGGCTGCCTTTTGGTATTTTATGTTCGTTATTTCAAGTATGGCCTTTGTGAGTGATATCATTGTATGTATTCTCTACTGTATCTAATATGTCAATGCTGCTGAGTCTGATATCTGAAAATGTTGCGTATGTTGTTCCGTTAGCCTTTTGTAATTCCAGTAGGTCTTTCTCTTTTGTCAGTCTAGAGTAATTAGTATTAGCCTGTGGTCACTTCCAATATATTCCAGGACTGTGCAAGTGTTTTCAATGTCAGCCGACACCATGGTAAGATCAGGTCTGCTGGCCGTGCCTGAAGCTCTGTGCAAAAGAGTGGGTTCTGGCCTTGTGTTTTGTTGTAGGATCAGGTTGGATGTGTTGCAGATTTCTTCTACTTCCCTGCCTCTTTTGTTGTATGTTTTACATCCCCATGATGGTGAATGGGCATTGAAGTCTCCAGCTATTATAGTTCTCTGATGTGTGGTGTACTGGATATTGATGTTTCCTGCAGACGACAGGAGGGGGGAGGGAGTTTTGTTTCCTCTGAACCAGCAGTGACCTTGCTGCATGTCTATGTCACCAGTACTGGGGATGTTTCATACATCTGCTTGAATGTCATTTCTTATGAGTGTCATAAGTACTTGTCTTGTTTTGCAAGTGCAAGCGATACTGGGTGTATCCAGGGATGTTAAAGGTTTTTCTGGGTGGAATGATTTCCTGGGGTACTGCAATATGGATTTTGTTGTCATTTAATGTCTTAAGCTTGTTTTGTATGCTTGCAATGTTGATTTGTTACATGTTTATGTTCCCAGTAGTAGACTTTTTGCAAGCAGCCTGGGATGTCACTGTTCATCGCGGACCTTATTTACCGAGGCGACGTCCGAGCTCGTATGGTGAAAATATGGTTGTACGGCATTACCTTCAAAACAGGTCTTTCCTGTGGCTTTTCTGACATTCCGCAATATATTGAGTTGGCAGTCCTGAGCTCCAGTCTCTTTCCCAGGCATTTGATCCTGGTCTGGCATGCATCCAGAATGCCCCCACATTTGGTTTTAAGTTAGCAGTTCTCTAAATGTGCAGAGCTTACACGAGGCCATGCTCTGGTTCTAGGTTCTTCCAAGGAATCCTCACGTCCTGCACAAAGCCACTTCCCAGCACCCGTCCATTGTAGAATCCTCTTGCATGCAGCCAGCCAGTATTAAGTCTGGTGCTCAGATGACTTCTCCAAGCTTAGTGTGCAATGCTGGGTTCTCAACATGCTGCACCACAGGGGGAATTGTGATGCTGGACCAATCTGATGCAGCTTTAGGGTCATGGGTAGGCTACTAGAATGATCCTGGGATTCACCTGAGAGCATGGGCGAAATCCTACGCATCTCCTTGGCTGTAATGCTGACGTGCCTGTGGGTTTCCTGCACACCCCAGAAAGGAGCCAGATATGCACTGTTTTAGCACTTGGGAGAGTAAGAGAAGTGTTTCGGCATCTCTGAGATATGTAGCCAAGGTAGGGTTCACACTGCTCAATCCCCGCCACCAAGTCGCCTGCTGGTTATGCCGAGTTCTCTTGGGCCCTAGACATGTGACCAAAAGTTCAAAGCGAAAGGATCTTCATGTCCTGAGAATTTGTGCCTTTATGATGGGTTCCCATTCCCCCAAGTCTGTTCAGTATAGCTCTGGCTCCCTTCTTACTACGGACGGGTGTGTATGGTGTTAGTGCACCAGATTTATTATCGAGGTTTGCTCCTCTAGATCCGTTGTGTTCAGCCTGGGGATTCACACCCGTGACTAGGGTCATCTCGAGGAGTGTTTGGCTCTTCACCACGCACAACGATCTTTGGGTTTGAGAGGTTATGCTAGACCAAGAGGCTGACACCACAGTCGATGCTCCTTTCATGAAAAATAGTTCACTATGCAAGGGGAGGGATCCATATGGAGGAAACCCCACTACCCAAACCCGACACATCATATCCCGTCTGTGATACAGACGACCCCTTACTAGGAGGTATGAGCACACCTTTACTGGGAGGTACGATCTTACCTTTACTGGGAAGTATGATTTTACCTTTACTGGCAGGTATGATCTTACCTTTGCTGGCAGGTATGATCTTACCTTTACTAAAACAAAGCTTCATGTACATGAAAGAAATTGTTTTCTGGAGGTATGGACTAACCTAAAAAGGATATTATTTGTAGATTAAAATGTAGTATTTGGTGGAGGTATGAACTAATCTATATCAGATATTCTTTGTGTATTAAACAGTAGGAAAGTCATATTTTTATTAAAAGAGGCAGAAATAAAACAAATAACACGTTTTTATATGGGACAATTAAGAGATAAAACACAATATATAAACAAAGAAATCATGAACAAACTTCTAAGATCTCATCAGCTGATCTCCTATGGCAGTTTTAATGAGGTTTAAAAATTAAAAATAATAACATTTTCAACATCAAACAATATCTGGACAACACAATGAGCATGTGATCATTTAAAACATCTTTTGCTAAAATAGTTCTTTACACAAAGACAAGGGATCATCCATTGTGATGTGTCTAGGGAATTTGTAAGTCTTGAGAGAAATAATCAGTTCTGACAAACATGGCAAAGTCTTATAAGACATTTATCATAAATTCTGTCACAGATACTAGCCTTGTAAGACATTTTAAATATAGTCTGACAAAAATACTAAAGTCTTACAAGACATTTTTAATAAATTCTGAACATGACATTAGTCTTGTAAGGCATGTATAATTAATTCTGGCAAAGACATCAGTCTTTTAAGGCAATTATAATAAATTATGACAAAGATACTAAAATCTTCAAACAATTCTGACAAAGGCATTAGTCTTTTACAGCATTTATAATTAACTCTGACAAAAATACTAAAGTCTTGTTAGACACTTGCAATCAATTCTTATCAGATATTGAGTTTCAAAAAACATTTACATTCAGGCTCCAGACAGCAGAAACAAATATACTGTGATATAACATCACATCGGATGTTTCAAACAATTTTCTGTGTACATATAATTTGTACAATTTTTTACAGTGTCTGTTGTTAAGTACATATGCAATAAATAGTAGAACTAAAGGAATACTTATAACGATAAATATGAAGATACTGATGATAATAATAAAGACTGTATACTACAATAATAGTTGACCAAATTGGTACTATTACAAATAAGTTTGACTTCAACAGGTGTTACAAATTCTACCAGAGATTTTAACAGCATAAATAATAAAAGAAATGCTATAAATAACACTCTTTTTTTGTATCATTAAAAAAAAAATTTTTAATAACAAATCTCCAGATGAATAAAGCACTGGACCAAAGTTTTACAGGTTTTCATTTCTTTCGTGTGAATTTTAATAAACTTTCTTTTGTATATGCACTTTACTTTAAATCTCTTTCCTGACCACACTCATTTAGCTACCTCTTCTTGTGTATCTTTGACAAAGGGAGATAAATCTGTTCTCTCCATCTTCCAGTGTTTCGTCCTGTAGGTTGTAATGGTGGAAAAGCCAGAGTGTTCCATTTACAGTGAAACAGAGGCAAGCCTGTGGTAGTTCTCACACCCAAGTTCTTAACAGACCATTTGTCACTAACCTTCTGTAAAGATCTCATGGTCTTACTATAACATCTATTATTCTGTTATATATAAATATTATTTGCTTTATTTATTTCACATGATCTCTGTTCATAATACTGGGTAATACAGATACATATATCTGTGTCTCAATATTTTAATATGATAATTTTCTAACACACTTATACACCTGGCAAGAACATGATACTATCAACGTGATGTCTGGGGGCTGGAACTCCGGTTCATGTCGAACGGATCTGGGCTACTGCAACACACCAAAGTATTGTTAGCAAGAGTTTATTAACGATGGCTAATTATAGACCAACTAATTATATAGACTACAAGTAAATAAATAACATAACAGAAAAGTGATCTTTTATTTTGAATGCCTAGTCTCGGCTCAGGAAGTAAGTCTATAAACACATACACATACAAAGAGACGAAAAAAGTAGCCAACAGTTGATATAATGAGTATGTAAAAGGGCTGGTATAGGCATCAGACAGCAAAATTTACTGATATGCCCCAGTTCTGATGAGAAAATAGCATTTAATAACTTCTCTGTCAAAGGCAACATTCAGGTATTACCCAGGCACTTTGACGGATGCCAGATATTTTCACACAAGTGTTGCTAAAACAAACAGCACACATTTACGAATGAGAAAATATTTTGCAATACATATTTTATGTAAATCACTGTAAATTGGTTGAAGAATATTTTCAACATCTTAAAGGCAACAATAAAGTTTGTTTTACAGAGGGTAAAGTACATGAGGGAATCTCACTTTAACCTGGCGGGCATACAAGCTGACCTTTGGGAGAATAATGAGCCATATTGTGGCATGCCATGCAGCAGATGTGGTAGATATTATGAAAGAAAAAAAAAAAAAATCAGTCATCAATCCAAACATAGTCAAGTTTATCCATAGATACCAAAAGCCTTCTAGCCAGCCCTAAACTTCACACGCGTGTGTGTGTTGTAAATGTAAAAACATATTGAATTCTAGTTCATCTGTTTTACAACTCATTTATTTCACTATATTTTCATTATTCCCATAAAACAAAATGCAAGGATATTTTTATTCCTGCGCAAAAATTTATATTCACAGATTAGAAGCTTATTATCTTTATATACTAGCCAAAGAACATAAATTCACTGGCTTAAAATCCTCAAAATATTTCTACTCGTACCACCCAATGAACTATGCTCACACGTTTAAAGATCCTCAAAATCTTTCTAGTATGAAATAAACTAATTAAAATTCATAGTATAGTTTTCTCACAGGTTTTCTACCATCAAGTAATCCACTTCAAAATTTTTGAAGATACTTAAAAATGCATTTATCTGCACTTTGACAAAACAACCCAAACAGAAGGGGTTGGGGAAGTGGGTTAAAATATGTACCTGACATTCATTTTCTACAAATTTAATGCTGAAGGCACAAACAAACGTCTACTGTTCACACTCTGTTACTAATTTTTTCAAAAATTCCCTGAAAGACCTTTGAAGTATCTCTGTGCTTTTAAACTCAACAAACATGTGATTTTGCAAACTTCGCAGTATATGCAAGACTAGAGTAAAATTGTAAATGAGTAATTCTGATGAGTGTAAATTTACACAGCACTATAGTAAAAACTCTGATGGGTATAAATTTACAAGGACTAGAGGGGAATTGTAAACAAATAATTTTGATAAGATTTTTAAAGAAAGCATAAACAGACTTTCTCAATATCACAACAACATGGCACGGACTACGTCTTAGGTGAGCCATCTTTGGGCTGATCTGACTAACAAGGCAAAATGTAAAGGCAACAATATTAACATACATCTACACTGATGTGAGCAATAGAGCTTTATTTGTTTAAGTTCAAATCTGTTTTTCTGATCATAAGATCCATTGGTGACCACAGTGGTAGGTCAAGTACATACAGACAGGATGTCAAGGAAAATGCTAACTCATATGAAGCAACTCTGAACTATATAAAACATTTGCAACATATCTACATTTATTTCAGTAACAAAGGTATTTTTCTTAATGCTCAATTTTCTGATCACTGATCTTTGAAAACAGTAAATAAAGAAAAGAAATTAGCTACCAATGAACAATAAACTAGTGCAGGGGTTGGCAACCTGCGGCTTGCGAGCCGCATGTGGCTCTTTGAGCCATCTTGTGTGGCTCGTGGCCCTCGGCTACTTAACACTTAGTGTCCTTGCACTAAAACCACCTTTTGACATACACTTTTTGTGGACTAAACTTTTGGGTGTGGGGGAAGGGGAACCTTTAAAGATTGTGTCATATTTTTATTATTTTAAAGACAAGAGAAATACTTTCCCTTATTTCTATTTTTGGATTCATAACCGATTACAGAATTTTCGATTACGAAATAACAAGTTTTTTCACAAGATGCCCATCGTGCACCCAAGCGACGCAGAACTGTAACCGCCATTTTTGCAGTTAAAACTTTCCTGGTGCACTTGGTTGCCATTATAAATAATTTCTTCTGATAACGAATTACCGTGAAAATTGGATTTTTTGCTAAAAGGTAAGTTTTCAACACATTTTTCTCCTTTTAATATGCTATCGATGTGGTTTCGACGCAAATCTTCATCCAATTTCATATTTAAATTATATAAACTGACCAAATCTAGGTCAGGTCAAATTTATATATCAATACCCTTTAGCTCCAGAAGGAGCATAGGCCTTCAACAAACACATGCCAAGTCTTTCTGTCCGGTGCCATCCGCTCAAGTTCTTTCCATGTTTTCTTCATCATTTTCACCTCTGTATCCAGTTCTCTTCTCCATGTGTTTTTTGGTCAACCTCTGCCTCTCTTTCCCTGTGGATTCCAGAACAAGGACTGCTTTGTAATGCTATCAACAGGTCTCCTCAATGTGTGTCCTATCCATCGCCAGCGTCTTCTTCTAAACTCTTGTTCCACTGGCACTTGTCTGGTTCTTGTCATCAATTCCACATTTGTGACTTTGTCATACCATTTCAGTTTTTCTATTCTACGCAAGCACCCATTTATAAAAGTCTGTAGCTTTTTGGTTGTTGTTTTTGTTGCTCTCCATGTCTCGGAGCCATACAATAGGACTGACTTGACATTTGAGTTGAAGATTCTTATTTTCGTGTTGGACTTGATTTCTCTTGTTCTCCATGTTTCCCAATGCAATGAAAGCTCCTATTGCTGTTTGTATTCTTATTTTGATATCACTGTCCGTCCCTCCAACTCTGTTTACCCGACAACTATGTTCAGCTGAAGAAATTTGCATTTGGGCTTCTTTCAATCTTTGGATCAATCATATTTTTGTGAACAATTATTTTCCAACATGAATTATATCAAAAGCAAATTTAGAAGCCAATTGAATGACGTGAGTCTAAATTCATGCTTGAAAATGAAAACAACAGATTATTCACCAAATATTGACCAACTTTGCAAGGAAATCCAACAGCAAAAGTCTCATTAAATTTCCTTACTTTTCATTTGTATATTTTATTTTATTATTATGTTACATCTTATCTGAATATTTGTTACTGAAAAATTTGTATTACTTATTGTGTAGTAAAATGGCATTTTATATATTATATTAAAAATTATATATATATATATATATAATTGAATGAGAGATACCATGTGATTTTTTTTTCATGCGGCTCTTCAGTTTTTTAAAATGCAGACAAAATTAAATATTTGGCTCTTTGTCGTTTGCCGACCCTTGAACTAGTGTATCGTTGTTTGATAAAAATGACTTTAACACCATTAAAATAATATTTTTATTTTCCAATATCAGTTATACTTCAGGCCTAGTTCTGAAGAAACCTACCCACCACAAAAATATTTACAGAATGTGTGATTCCTGTATACACACATTGGGATTCTCGCCGGTGCTCGTGCACTGTGCTGAGATCCTTCTTGAGTGATCTAAGGGAGGAGATCGGAGCACTGATGGAGTTATCCACATGCAATGAAGATAGTCCTTTAAACCAAACCAAACCAAATCGGTTCTGACTTTATACACAGCATTAGATCAAGTTGACATGGATCCTGGGGAAAAACAAACTTTATGAGTCAGCACTGTCTTAGACATACGCCCATATTTTCTTGACCATCTGCAACACTAGGGGTGATGTGGTCAGCATCATGCCGGCCGCCTTAACCTTCCCAGAGTTGAATATGGGCCTAACACCATATTCCCAATATGCCTCTATGGGCGTGTAACTGGATCCTTTACCCCTCTCCCTTTTTTTACTGTCCTAGGCTGCTGTAACAAGGTCCTAGGTACAGGCAATAAATTAAAACATATCTACATTTACTTTAACAACAGATATAATGATTACAGCTCTGTATTTGCTCATTGATACTACATTCCTTCTGTGATGGATTATGTGAGAATGAAACAGATGCCAGAAAAACTGTACAATAATCTATGTTCATCTCCTAATCTCATTAAACTGGTATTCCCATGTAAGATTCATAAGTCTGGTATAACATCATGAAAACAACCCATTCATGAAAAATCAACTGCTAGCACCAATAACAAAATGCAATAACAATAGGATTCACTGTTGAGTAGGCGGAGATTCTTAAATTAATTTGTTGAGTACGATGAGATTCTTCCATTAATGTGCTGAGCAGGATGAGATTCTTCAATTAATGTGTTGAGTAGGATGAGATTCTTGTATTAATTTGTTAAGTAGGATGTGATTCTTCCATTAATGTGTTTAGGATGAGATTAATCAATGAATTTGTTGAGTAGGGTCAGATTCAATGAATCTGTTGAATAGGATGAGATTATTCAATGTATGTGTTGAGTAGGATGAGATTCCTCAACCTTGAAAGGATTGAGTAGAACAGGAAGACATGGTGACAACTATGCTCCACAGGCAGTCACCCGAAGTGTAATGAATAAACCAGTGAACAAGCACTTTTAAAAATGACCATACCAGTTCTGTTTGGTAATGTTGTTATCTGCTGATGCCTTGACTGCCTTTTTAAATGATTTATGAAACATAGATCACAAGTTCAAATAAACAAACCCTACATGAAGCCGATCTGGCAAAGAAACAATAATTCAGTACAATAAGTATGATAATGTATACAGCTTCAGCAAATAAACTCAGACCCTGCATTGTTTATAAAATTCATGCCCGATTATGCAATGGCAATTACTATCATAACCACCAACCAATACATTTCATTTAAATCAATGCTCATATTTTGCAGTCTGATTTTCATGCTCTAAAACTTTGATATTGCTTAGCATATCAAACAACCAAAAAATAACCCAAGCTAAGTTCTATTCTAATGCCCTGTCTGATTGAGAACATATAACTTTTTTCATTGATTCAATTGTTATCAATAATGAGTTGTTGTTTAACCAGGACTACTAAGCTTCTCGCTCTTTAGCAGCCAATACCAAGTTGAAGACTCCTTGGTATTATCTATACTGTAGATCTAGGCTTTTCCTGTGGCTTTTCTGCCATTCTGAAACGTGTTGAGTTGAAGTCATGAGCTCCAGATTCTCCAGCTTGGCTTGCATTTAAAGTCTGGTCCCAAGCTAGGAGTAAGAAGTGCATGGCATAATACTGTGCATTCCCTGCCATCCAAGGGGGCTCTCCAACTATACAGAGCTAAAATACTGCAATGTGGTTCTGGGCTCTTCCAAGGAATTGTCACATCCTGCACAGAGCTACTACTCAGCTTCCCCTGCCTATCACTGGGTCCACAGTGAGATACTTCTGCATGCAGTCAACGAAGTCAAAGAACTACACCTGGGCTCAAGTGACTTCTCCAAGCTTAGTGTGCAATGCTGGGTTTTCAACAAGTTTTACCACAGGGGGAATCCCTGGAAGTGTGTGGATGATTTAAAGAGTCAGTGATGATATCATTAGCCTCACAGACATAGATTCACTTCCATGTACGTATTTTGTAGCATTATGCATAGCTGCTGGTCATATAAGGATGACTCCAGATATGCCTCCATGCATATCAATAATGAGTAATATCAGCACAAGATGATAGCCAGGTATGTATCTGTTTGCTAACACAAATACAAAACGTAGAAATATTGCTGTTACAAACCATTACCTGCCTTTGTGTTCCTCTTCAAGTCAGAGAGTTTAATATGTATTATGAATGGCACACACCTCTTGGAGTTATAAATACAAATCTGGCTCTAAAGTAACGCTGAGAGTCCAATAATCCATGACCACAAGTAATCTGGCACAGCTAATCCCTCAACCAGGTGTGATCTACCAAGATCATATAATAACATACGAAAAAGCTATTCCTGAATTCCTCTCCCATCATTACAGATCATTTTAGGTTACTGTAACAAATTTCAGCTTGACTGAATAGAGATCCTGTCTCACCCACAAGACTGAATAATGACCAAGTTCATATAAAGAGCAGTATAATGGTGGTATAGTCCATTTAAAATAACAGGCAGGACGGCGTGTCCAACTCAAAACAATTTATTACACTTTGGGCCATCTGTACAATGCATATTTCCCTTTTTCAACAATAAATTGCACTTTAAAGTAGAAAATGTGATAATGTTACAAAACTCTGCTATTGACATTCTATGAAATATGACCAAAAAATATACTATCACCAATAATAACTATAACAAGAACAAATATTTTCACTGAAAATATATCATTTTTAATTGACTGACCACAAAATACAAACATATTTAAAAAAAAAAAAAAAAAATTTAATAAAATTAAATTTAAATTCTGTACAATATGTTTTGATACTTTGTAGTCACAGTCAATTATTCCATTCCAGGAATGAATTTAAAGCATTTGCCATCAAAGAAGTCAAGTAGACACAGCCTTGAATCTGCATTTCGGATAACCAATTTAAAAGCAAGATAAAACCACAGCCATTAAAAATGTGATTAAATCCATTTCATAAATTAAGTTTTTCTAAAAGCTGTTCCTGTTGTTTTTTTTTAAAGGTATATTTATCTGTTTGACACCAGAGCTTAAAATTTTATTAAATGTCTGTCAAATTTAACGCAGTTGTTTTTTTTTTTTCACCACAGCTTATTTTACTACGTGTCTGTCAAATTTACCAAACAGCTTATTTGTATATTTCAAAGACGTTTTGTTGTCTTTTTTGCTAAGAAGGCTTACTTTTTTAGTACTATACTCATACCTGTCAACCTCCTGAGACAAAAACCCTTACAAACACCCACAAATCCTTACGCAAAAAATATATTAATAAATTATACACAATACAGTTTTAAAACGAGAAATGACATATACACATCTATTAGCATTTGAGTAAGTGTGATATGAAACATGCTAATAGTCTCATGCTGTTCTTTACATATAAAAAACTTAGTGATCGTGAGGTACTATTCTTTCGATGCACATTCGGCCTGAAACTTACCATGACCTGCAAGTTTTTGTTTCTTTGAATTAGACTCAGCCATCATTCAATGGATGAAATATTTCAACTAATAATCTTTGTAGACGAAGAGTATGATTAAAAAACTACAACGAAGCAAAGCAAACAGCTAACAGCAAAAAATAATTATAAACAGAATAAAAGAAATTGGTTAAAAAAAAAGCCTGGGCTAGAAAATATTTTCTGATTTAAAATTAAAAAAAAACTTGAGTTGGAAAATATTTTTAGATGTTTTTGTAATAAGAAAAAAAAAATTAAGTTTTTTTTTTTCGATTAAAAAAAATTTTTTTTGGGGGGAGACTCCGTACGAGTCTGTGCGGCCGTATATTGCTAAAAGTATCAAAAAAACGTACATTGTACGAACAATTCGTACAGGCTGACAGGTATGTATACTTATCCATTTCTAAATGTTCAATTGTTCTGTTAATTTTACACGTAAAATCTTTACAGGATATTATGAAAAACGGTTCGTCAAATGAAAGAATGCTGTTTGAGTAACTTACTTTTTACTTTCAAAATCTTCTGATTTGAATGTACGTTTTGGTGTTTTGACTAAATGAAAACACAAGCTTTCAAATCAACATAGCTGTATTTAAATAAGCAATATTCATACAAAATGAAAGCCAACTAGCTCAATACCTCCCACGTTTAAGCAATTAGATGTTAAATAATTTGGCATTTTTTATTTTAATAATGATAAACTTCATTTTAACTTTTCTGCAGAAAAGTAATTTAAAAAAAAAATATAATTTTGTTTTGGGGGCCAGTTAGTTAAAGGATGATTTGGATTCAATATTCGGGAAATATAAATCTGCAAACATGAATTATGGTAAATAAAATAAAGAAGCACCAAATTACAGCAAAGAAAAAAATAAAGCATCGATTAAACATTCAGTCACGAATTAGAAGTAGAGATGGATAGATGGACGTGGAATGTTAAATATTGAGAAGATGGAGACCTTTAAAGTTTAGCATTTTCTTAAAACAAGCTACCATAATTAAATATATTTTATGTAAATTTCATGACCACTGCTGATACATGTGAGCTGTATAACTTGATAGTAGAGAAACTGCATGTTGCGTGAATATTAACATCACTCAAAAGTGTTACTTTAAACCACTATCCAGGTTCTTTTCTAAACTCATATATGTTTTTGTATCTTTCCCTATAAAAAATGTTACATCTTTCTCTAAACCCCTGTCAAAGCTTTGGCAACAATCTCTAAAGAAGATACTGTATGTAGTTTTTTTCTGCACCTTTCTGTAAACCTTTATACAGCTTTTTTACAACTCTCTCTAAAGAAGACAAAGTGGCATTAGCGTCAAACATTTGTGATAATGTGTCAAATGATCTTATTTAGTATTAATCAGTATTTAAGTATGGCTGGATAGAACTTTGATGCTACATTCAAGGTCTTTCAGACTAGTTAGTGTGAATGCTGAATGACTTTTGACTACTTTTTTTTCCCCGTTGGCTGTGGTTTCTTAACATCTGCTTCTAATAAAAGATTTTTTTTTCACTGATACCAGATAACAAGAAATTTTAAATACTTATGCATTTTCTCACTCAGCTGCTGATGACACTCCTTTAGCCAGACTAAAGTCATCAATTCAGCTACCAGCGACTGAATATCTGGTTAAGCAGGATTGTGGCATTAAATACCAAGGCTTGACAATTCTGATGGCATATGTGTACGGAAGAAATTACTTATCTAACATGTTAAATACCAGAATTTCCTTAAAGCTAAGAACAACTGCTATGATGACTTTCAAGTGAGGCCAAATCAGACTGGACTTCTGGGTCTTTATGCAGCTCATCAATATCTTCTGGCTGTACACGTCTTCGATCTGACCTCAAGGAATGGGATGACCGACTGGATTTGTTACTCTGTGTTGATTTTGTGGACTTGGTACTACTTGCACGTTGCGACTGTCGATGGAGGAGGTTTTGAGAAATAGTTTTATGTAAGTTTTTACTAGAGGCTATGCTAGTACTCTGAAGCAGCCAGGGATGTCTGCAGGCCTGACTGGCTGTCAGCCTCTCATTGGGGTCAAGCACCATGGTTTTATTGATAAAATCCTTGGCGTACGAGGAAACATCTTTCCAATGCTGAAAGTAAAAGAACAAAAAAAAAAAAAAAACAGGTGAGAAACAGCAGAAAATATGGCTCATCTTAAACAAATATAAGAAACAACAACAAATAATAAGAAAAACTTTATGTATCAGCCTGTTGTAAATACTATTTTTAAAAAGTGATATGGCAACAAAATTGATTTCAAGAGACCTATTATGATTTTAAGAGGCACGTCATAAGATGCGACTAACATGAGGTTGTGAATGCAGTCTGCAATCTCATCATGTAAAATAAGCTCCTACCGAGACCACCACTGCAACAACAAATGAATGTTTGGTGCAAACTTCGTGCAACTTCTGTCAGCTGCATTAGTGGTTCCATGTTTTATATGGTGGAAAATGTAAATGAGTGAATGAATGAATGATGACTTCAAGACTTATCCTAAACCATAACAAATTAAAACAATAACAGAATGAAATGATGGAAAAACATAAGATGTTTTGTTTGACCAATTCTCATTATGATCATGACAATTCTCATTACGGAAGTGAAACTTGGATGTTAGCCCACAAAACTGCTGGAACCTGTATCCTTTGGAATTCTGGAAGAAACATATTTTTTCTGATTTAAAAAAATAAATAAATTCGGGGGTTGCAAAAATACAGATTTTTATTGTTGAACCCACAGGAAGTAAAATGTGAGAAATTCTTACTATAAGAAACCATCACACTGGAAGGAGAGTGTAAAGATTTTTTAGGGAGAGAGAGAGACAAGAAAAGTGAGAGGGGCAGAAAGACAGCATGTTAAGATATAAGATTAAAAAAGTTGTAATCACAAAGTATCTTCTTATTTTTTATTAAGCAATAGATGAAGAAACATCAGAGGGAACAGACACAAGATGATAGCAACAAGGCTGAATTTAACAATAAGAAAACATCTTGTAAGGAAAGAAGTTAAATCCAGGATTGTAAAGTCAGAGCTCAGTTGATCGGTTTATTTTTTCTTTTATTTTAGCAGTTGGAGCTGTAATCGGGTTCAGAAAGACTTCTCTCATAATTTTTTTTTAATTTCCAAAAGCGGCAGAATAATCTGGGACTTTCTGGAAAAATCTGAATCTTTTTCAAGAAACTGCTTCATCATTGTCGGTGCTGATTTTACTTTTTGAAAGTTTAATGCTGGAAGAAGAGGCTTTATACTAATTACCATAAACAGTTTCCTAATTAGCTTCAGGTTCTGAAGCTGATATGGATTTTGAAAGAAAAAAAAAACATCTAGATGAGCAGAAACGATCAGACACCATGCTGAATTGGTATTTGATTAAGTAATATATTATATCCTTTTCTGTCAATTAGGGTTCTTTATATTTTTGTTTCTAATTAATTAAGTTACTTATTAAGTGTTATGAGTATGCTGTTCTTAGCGCCCCCCGCCCCCCTTGCATTCCTCGTGAGATAATAAGATTATGACCACTACACCCTCAGGCGTGTGTGATAAACGAGCGCAAAGGCCTTTTTGCTCCATCTTTTCCTACATTTTTCATATTGTATTTTCTCCGACATTTGCTCTTTCATCCCATATTTGCGACCCACATTTGCTATTTCATCGCTGTGATTACTCGCGACCGGTATCTAGAGAACCACATTTGTTCTTTCATCGGGGGAAATAAAAGTCCTTTGATTGAGTCCACATGCCTGACATTATCGTTTGAAGCCCACATTGCATCGTGATAAATCTGGTAAAAACACATCTGGTCATCCTAATCAAACATCTGGGCATGCTGTGATTTCTGTGACACCACATTGGACGCCCAGATTGGCCAGGGGAAAACGTCTCATGCTGTAATGGTGTTATCGTTTGTCGGCCGCGGTTCAGACAAGCGTTGGTTTACCACATTGGACGCCCACCTTGGCCAGGTGAACAATAAACAATCAGAGGTCAAACTAAACCCATATTGGACTGGAAGAAATATAATCTGCTGCGTAGCTTGCAAGAGGAAGGAGTCCAGTTTTTTACCTTGTGAGGAAGAGATTAAACCCAAAAAACGCATAGCCTAATACACGTGTTTATTCAGAGTGGATGATAATTCAGTTATGTGATTAATTGTGTTCTTAAAGGATTTTGCGAAGGGAAAAGAAGGTTAGTAGATCTTATACTTATTAATACATTTTCTTATTTTTGTTTATTTTAACCTCACAGCTAAAAGGTGCGAAAGATAAAGTTTCAAATAATTCTTGGCATAACTGATTAATAAAATCAGAAGATTTTCCTAGAAGATGATAGGATGATAGGAGGTAATTAATAGTTCATATTTCACCTTTATCATCATCACCACAGTCTCCCATGCGCACACACTCTCATGCACAAGATATTTAACATCATTAGAATTGAACTCAGAGAGAGAGAGATGATTAATGAGCAGTAGTTTAAATGAAAGTCAACCTGTGATGTTAAATGTGAAAAACTTACGAAGACTTTTGTGTGTCTTCAGTTCATCAGAAGTCTGAGTCTACACGCAACGTGTCTGACGTCTAACCAGAAATAAGTTATCAAAAACGGACATTTGGCTAGCAGAATTCGCCATAGGACATCTTTCATTCCTCAATTAAAAAGGAATATTGTCTCACCCACAAGTCAGAAGGTGGACGCAGCATTTTTCGTCACCATATACTGCTTGCTCACAAGTTCAATACAGAGTTATCACAAGTTCAATACAGTCATCATAAATTCAAATCACTCGAAAGATCATTATTATCTGAAGTCAAGCAAAAGAGCTCAAAAGAGGAATCGCATATTTATAGCAAGGGCAACACCCTCTTAAGCGCATTCTATGAAGCAGACTATATATATATATATATATATATATATATATATATATATATATATATTTAATGAATCACGACTACATATGCAAGGTTATGAGTCTACATATCACTAACATTTCTTGAAAATATCCAGTCTGACCAGTACCCTCGGGAGATTAGACAACAGACCTTTTGTTCATATGACAGCTATTAACTGTTGATCAACACTACAGAGATATACTCAAACAGTGAAGGAATATACATAGATATCTCGTCAGCGTTCTCCGTACGACAACAGTTCTCATCAGAACGTCCTCAGCTTAGAGATACCCCACTCGACATAACGTATAACAACTTGGGACATTTTCTGCATACATGTGAATCCTCATATCTAGGAGAAGCATTTAGAGACACGTGGACTGTGTAGAGTACTCACCATTTTGGTAACACGTATCATATCACATCATCATTTCACTTTACACCAGTTCATTCTTAATTAACTATTACTTAATTAACTGCAATTTTATTATCTCATCTGTGTGTTTTGTGTGAATCGTCTTTCACCATCATCACGTTCTAACCATTACTAACCCTATATGTGTGGATATTTCATTAATAAACCCAACGATCGTTTGATCATTATCTAGTTTGTTAATGTATCACTCGTGCTGTCGGTGTTCCATATTCACCTATAGGAACCTTTCTCTACTCAGATGAGGTTGGGGGCTTTTTCTTTACGGAATCTAAGGGCAGAAGCTAAGGTCGTGGGGAAACAGAACTCTTTCCATAATTAATTAGAAAACACTGTCTAGTGGAAAGCATTCGCATTCCTGTCTTCTTGTCCCTATCTCGAATAGGTCTTTTTTTCTTTCTTAACGAGCCAATTCCTAGAGACCTTATATCTAATATCTCATAGACTATTCCTGGCAAAAGCTACTGTCGTAGTTGCCCCAGTGACTCACCACACGACAATTGGGGGCTCGTCTTGGGATTAGTGAACCCGGACTTAGAAGTGTGATAAATCACATTTTCATCCCTGCCATACAATTGCGATAATTGCAAAATTGGTTGGCATTTCGAGGGATTATCTCTTAGACTGACTATTACTATAATTTGTCTATTTCATAGGGGAATAATGTATATCTCTAAAGCACGAGTGATACTTTTTAAATTGAGTATCAAACGGACAGAGTAAACACTTTTTGAGAACAGAGGATACTGTAGGGAACTGAAAATTTTTTTTTCAGTAACTGCTGGAGAAATTGTTATCATAAATATTTAGTAAATTTTTCATAGAAACTTCGAGATAATCTGTTAATTAATTTTTCAGAATACGCTGAGCGAGTGATTTTTAAGAACTATTTGAACTTGATTTCTAATTTAAACCTAGCTGGTTTTAAAGAGATAATTACTTGGGCGAGTCTATTAAATTTGTTTGGAGGTCACTGCCAATTTTTCCCTTCGCAAACCCGTACTGCATATCATGGCAGATGCTGCAAAAATTAGAACTAGTTTAATGGAGGCAGGGCGTGAATACGGGTTAAGTGGAAAAGACCTGATGAAATATGTAAGTGAGGAGACTGATAAACTCCATGCAAGAGAGATGGAAAAGCAGAAACTTACAATGGAGAAAGCCGCAGCAGAAGCAGCGGAGCGGAAAGAAGCAGCAGAAGCAGCAGAGCGGAAAGAGAAAGTCGCAGCAGACGCAGCGGAGCGGAAAGCCGCAGCAGAGCATGCACTTAACATGAAGCAACTGGAAATCCAGGGACAGACCAATCAAATAGAGCTGGCAAAAAGTGCAGCGGCTTCCAACTGTGATGGAGGGTACTCACCCCGCTCAGATGGTGTGCCTACTTCGCAACCTGCGCCACCCAACGCCTTGAACTTTCCGCTGGAACCTTTTTCAGAAAGGAATGATACCATGGACGCCTTTTTAGACCGCTTCGAACGCTTTGCAACAGGGTTTGGGCTTGAAGAACGGAAGTGGAACTTGAAACTTTCCCAGGGCCTAAGAGGAGCCGCCTACGAAGTTTTTAATAAACTTCCGGCCGGAGAGCAAGATGACTATCAGGCATTGAAAAAAGCTCTCTTGGTGAGGTACGAGCTTCATTCAGAGGCTTACCGAAAACAATTTCGAGGTTCTAGGAAGGAGGCCGGAGAGACTTTCTCACAGTTCGCAGCCCGTATTGAAGACTACTTAGTGAAGTGGTGTACACTTGGAAACTTTACCGAGAACTATGACGGGTTAAAAGAGCTGATTGTGATAGAGCAACTAAAAGAGTCTATGTCGGTGGAAATGCGTAGATTTCTCACTGAAAACGGCGCTGACCGGTTAGAAAATATTCTTACACTGGCAGAGCGATTCCAAAATGCTCTCATGGAGTCTCGAGAAGCCAGAAAGAAGTTTTCGGATCAGGCGCCAAAGCAACCTGCTCGCTCCCAACCAGACCAACAAAGCAAAGGACCACACATCTCGCATAAACAGCACGCAAAACAAGATAACTACAAAGAGCAAAACAAGAAAAATGCTGCGCCACACCAGAGACAGGGAGATAAATGGTACAAGTACTGTCGCTTGAACAATCACAACACTAATGAGTGCAAGCGCAGACCTCCTCCCCAACATGCTGCCTGTCTGCAGACAAAATCGTCACCCCGGAAGGAGCAGAGGACCGGAAACGTTTCTCATCCTCCTGTCATCGAATCAGTCCTCGTAAACGGACAATCTGTGGAGTGCCTTTATGACACAGGAATTGCTTTCGATGCGGTGGTCAGGGCATCTCTTGTCACCCCTGACCAGATAACAGAAGAGAGTGTCGACATCCAAGGTCCGACGAAGGATGTTGCACCCATGACACTGCCAATTGCACTCATCAGAGTGGAATCTCGTTATGTGACAGGAGAGATTCGTGCAGCTATAATGGAAGAACCAATCTACTCTTTAATCTTGGGATGTAGATATGTGTTCCTTGGAGAACCTACTCAACCACTAGTCATGGCGGCCGTACAGACTAGAGGACAGTCAAGAAAAGACGCAGAGCAGGAACCTCCTACCAATATCCTCCCCGAGGAATTGAAGAGGGCCCAAATGGAAGATTCCTCACTGGCGCCCTGTTTTAAAAAATTACCTAGGACACACAACCCACCTACCAAGGGAGACTTCTTTATGAAAAATGGATTGATGTATCGCCGAGCTGGAAATGAAGGACAGGAACACAACCAATTAGTAGTTCCTGCAACCTATAGGAACCAGGTGCTTGAGATGGGCCACTCTATCCCATTTAGTGGACACATGGGAATGAGCGCCACGACTCAAAGGATCGCCTGCCACTATTATTGGCCAGGGATCACCGGCGACATTGAACGTTTCGTCAAGTCTTGTCCTCAGTGCCAGAAAGTTGCACCAAAACACTGGACGGCACCCGCGACCCTTGGGGAGATGCCAATATTGGGCACCCCATTTGAAAGAGTGGCCGTGGATATAATTGGACCTCTGCTGAGAACTAAGAAGAGGAACTCCCATATCCTTACCTTAGTGGACACCTGTTCCATGTGGGGCGAAGCCATAGCCATGCCAGCATGCGACTCAGTGTATGTAGCTGACGCTTTATTGAATATCTTTACTAGATTGGGCTTCCCGCATGAATTTCTCACAGACAACGGGTCACAATTTAGAGGCAAGTTGACAGAGGAGGTGCTTAGAATATTCAAGACTAGGCATATCCATACTTCGCCCTATCACCCCCAAAGTAACGGGCAAGTAGAGCGGTTTAACGGGACGCTCACCTCTATTCTTCGGAAGTTGGCACAGGAGAAGCCAGAAACTTGGGATCAGTATCTTCCTGCCGCATTATTTGCTTATAGGGAAGTACCGCATGCGTCAACTGGAGTTCCTCCGGCCACATTACTCTTCGGAAGACCTATTAAAGGTCCATTAGAAGCATTACTAAGAATATGGACAGATGCCAAGGCAGACGACACTGTCACATCAGTCTTCCAGTACGTCACAGACTTGAAACAACGCCTGAAGACTGGCTGGGAATTAGCCACAGCGAAAGTACGGGAGGCTAGGCGGAAACATGCCAAATATTACAATCGCAATGCGAAGGACCGAGAACTAGCAGTAGGAGAGAAGGTGCTACTTCTTCTGCCAAGTAGCAGTAATAAATTGCAGATTTGCTGGAGGGGACCCTACAAAGTGGTGGAAAAGATTTCTCGGACCAACTATAAAATCGCCGTGAAAGGAAAGCAGAAAATTTATCACTTAAATCTGCTTAAGAAGTTTTACGAGCGAGCCCCTGCCGAACCAGCGCACCTCATGACTATGGCCATTGCTATGCAAATGGAAGAAGAGCCATTATCATCCGTAGAGTACCCGGTGATACAGGAGGAATCACATTTAGATGTGAAAATAAGCTCCACCTTAACGGAAGCCCAGCAAGAAAAAGTAAGGAGATTGATGGAAAACCACGCCGACTCTCTGACAGACAAACCGGGCCGGACAAACCTGATGGAGTTTGACATGGAAGTCACGGATCCGACGCCCGTCCGAATGAGAACCTATCCGATTCCGTATGCCAAGGCGACGGCATTAAAGCAAGAAATTGATTACTTACTTAAGGAAGACATAATTTCGAAGTTGGAGTCCCCTTACAGTGTGGGAGTGGTGCTGTTACGCAAACCCAGTGGAGAACACCGCCTGTGCATCGACTACCGACAGCTGAATGCGTTAACACAGTTCCAGCCAGAACCGTTACCGGACCAGAACCAGCTATTTACTAAGCTGAGCAGGGCTCGCTATTTTTCAATGTCAAGTTATTTGCTTATGTTTGTATCATAAGAATAATTGTGTCTTTACCTGCGATGTCAGGTTGATTAGGGGTTGTCTTCCCTTGTTTATTCATTCATTGTGTTTGACCTGTAGGGTCAGAGGTTGACAGTTCGGCGTAGGCCTATGGGAAGGTTTTTTAAGCGGGAGTGAGATATACTTCCGGGAAGCCGGGAGGTCCTGTTTTTCTGAAGGGACCAAGAGTCCATTGTTTTTCGGGGAGAATCTTCGAAGTAACTGCTATGGCAGTTTTCCCCAGTGAATCTCTGTGCGTCGGGATGACGACAGAATTCCTTGTTTAGTTCTGAGGATTCATTTTCCAGGTAATACCGACCTTTATGCATTATTACGCTTTTCGGTGGCAGAACATGTAAAGGATTACCTAGGGTGAACAGCAGCTCACTGATCCGCCATTTCAGAACTTATATATTTGTGCTCGAGGTAGCCATCCAAGACTGTTAGTCTTATATTGTCCAGAAATCCAGTGACGAAGATATATTGTGGGAGCCGCAGATTGGCGGAACTTCTATCTACAATAAGTATTACTGCAGGGTTGATGATAACCTATTTAACAGAAGTACACGGCCGACGTCAGAACGAGGCCTGTGCTTTCGGCTATTATACTACAGCCTGATATGTGCAATTGGCGGGGAGTGCCAAGTTGCACCTGTGTGTCAAAGTGACTAAGGCATCTGACGCGTTTAGTCAGAGACGCCAAGGGCGACGCTACGAACTGTCATTATTGAAGAACTTTGCTATTGACCATGCACGTCTATTCTGATGTTTACCTTTTTGAATGCCAAATGTATACCTATCGATGTCAGGTCAGCATGACCTTGTTACACTGACTGTTCCTGTTGATACTATGTGTGTTCCCGTCAATAAATGTCTTGAAACATGCCTGCAGTGTCAAAGCATCCTTGATTACTGCATGTGAGAGTATGGGTTGCAGGATCTACATCTATACGAGCCTAAACACATTCGCGCCTTCATACGCACCCACACTCAATTCATCATACGCTCGCACTACACATCTAACAACATGTATACTGTCTTGGGCCAGTGATCACATCAACAAAGAAAAAAAGACAGTTACATTTCTGGTGGACCAGTTACGTGGGCTCTTATGATACATTTCTTGTCGCCAATGTGGCCTAGAAACTTACATTTCTGATGGACCAGATCTGTGGGTTTAAAAAAGAACAGAGCGAGCATTTGACATTATTGTTGACATTTATGGATCCAGAAATTTACATTCCTGGTTGGCTGTTACATGTATGATGTCTCCAGTTTTGTCGAGAAAGTTACAAGAAGGACAAGTACACATTACACTTCTGATCTGTGGGTCTAAGCTACACACGGGACAGCCGTAACACACAGCGCTAATTCTACACTTGCAAGTTTTGGCTACAACAGGACAGATATAGGTCATCAACGGTTGACCCAAATAAACAGTACGAGCATTTATATTATAATGCTACATAAAGCATAACAAGACATGTACTGAAGTTAACTACTAGGCATTTGCTACGTGGACCATAACTGCATAGAAGGCGGGTTCCTATTGTAAACAGTACTGCTGGTTGTTACACGTTTCATTCAACAACAGACTTTTCTAGGTCAGAGCATTCAAGCTACATTGTTGGAGGTCAAGTGTTTGTAAACAGTACGTGGAAATAGTAAACATTCAATGTGCAAGCCCTAATTTGAGAAGGTCATAGTAACTTTGGTTCGTGAATACCACTTTATGTTACAGTGGATTTGACGTTCAGTGCGCGTTTGACATTTCGTTTCTGTGTTCGCAAGGAGCAAGGAATTTATTTTAGTTTCAGCTGTGACTGAACTTGTTCTGCAACACATTGAAATTGATTGCTATATTATGTTACTTCTACTGTTTTTGGTGTATTTTTCTGCGGGTTTTTCGGTTGGTGGGTCTTACGGTAAATATGCCACTTGATCGAGGCTTACTGTAAGCGTTCTATAGGTGCAAATTTTCTTAATTTGGAAATTTGCTAGTGACAATTGGTCGCTATTGATGTTAGCTGTGATGTAATTGTACTTAACGTTGTTTTTGTAATATTTTGTCTGTTTTTCAGTTTTGATTGTCGATTTGTTTTGTTTGTATTCTGTAGGTCTCTCCTTTCTTGTGTATTTCTCTACACATTTTTGGTTAAAACAGTGTTGCCATTTGTATTGTTTTGTATTTTTGTCTTTGTATTTTTTTTTTGGTTGTACTACATTACTGTCATGCACAGTCTACATACACATACTTGGTCATGTTTTGATAATATTGATAAGGTAGACTCTTCATATAGAGTTTCTTAATAAAATATTATTATATAAGATATTTATACAAGTTCTTTGATAAAAGACTTGTTATCTACAAAGATTGAGACAAGGTGAAATACATATTCAAGTTCTTTATAAAAAAGACTTGTGCCCATAGTGAGTGGGATATAAGGGAATTTTTTTTTTCCACAAGTACTCAAGTGATTTTTTGGGTACATTATAAACAAGAGGAACATACAAAGTCTTTGTCTAAGACTAAGACAGTAAAATAAAGTGAAGTGAGTATACAAGTCTAGCATTTCAGACTTGTCTCCCATTGAAGTGGGATAAGGTAATTTATTTAATTTTTTTTCAGGTTTCTGATCTCATTAGACAAGATGTCTACATTGGACTACTACTTTATTACACAAGGGAGAGCCCTTGATAAAACTGGTCAACAGTTAGAACAATGGGCTGTTGCTCAGTATGACAAAGCATTAGCTGCAGAAGAGAAAAAAGCTCAGGCTGAAGAGAAAAAAGCTCAGGCTGAAGAGAAAAGATTAGAAAGAGAAGCTGCGGCGGAACAAAAAAGGCTAGACAGAGAAGCTGATATGGCTGCTGAACAAAAGAAATTGCAGATGCAGGTGGAGGAAAGGAGATTTGAAGCTGAACAGAAGAGATTAGACAAAGAAGCTGCTGCAGAGGAGAGGAAAGCTCAAGCTGCTGCAGAGGAGAGGAAAGCTCAAGCTGCTGCAGAGGAGAGGAAAGCTGAGGCTGAAATCAGAAAAATGGAACATGAGGAAAGAAAACAGAAGATGGAACTTGATGAAAAACTCGCAACTTTGGAGTTAGAGAAATTGAAATTGGCGAGTACGGGTGCTCAGCAAACAACTTCGAGTACGACAAGGGAGTTTGTTAGTAGGATTAAATTGCCTCATTTCAATCCTTTAAAGGATGACGTAGCAGATTATCTAGATAGATTCCAATTTTTGTGCGATACGCATAACATAAAAAAGGAAAAATATGTTGAACAACTGATGCCATTTTTTACAGGTGACACAGTGACTACTCTTATGACAATAGACGAACATGAGAGGACTAATTATGATGTTGTCAGGGCAGCATTACTAAAAAAATATCAACTAAAACAAGAAGACTATCGTCTTCGTTTTAGGACAATGTTGCCAGAAAATGGAGTAGATTTCTCTGATTTTGTTACAAAGATACGTCGTACATTTACACGATGGGTTGAGTTGTCTCAGATTGAGAAAACATATGAAGGTCTAATGGACTTATTATTGCGAGATAAGGTTTTGTCATCTGTTAATGATTCTTTTCTTGCATTCCTTCATGAGCGTAAGCCTAAAAAACTTAAAAGAAATGGAGGAATACTGTTGTCAGTATGCCACAGCACATCCCCATGCTACAGTTAGCAATTCTAAAGTGAAAGAAGGGTTGCCAGCTGCTTCGGCAACACCATATGGCCCTAATTTCAAAAAAAAATTTCAGGGTGCTCAACAAAATTGGAATAGGGGAAGTAATCAAAATTACACTCAGAAGCGGAGTAATCCAACACATGATGGTTCTTCGTCTATGCAGTGGAGACAAGATGGTAGTTCTCGTAATTTTAGTGGTAATAATTTGAGACACTTTCGCAAAGGCTATCCAAATAATAATTATTCAAATTTTCGAGGTAATCATTCTCGACGTCAAGATTATGACGATGGTGAATTTAGAAACCGGGATTCAAACCGGAATGATGAGTACAATAGACAATATGATCACAATTACAGGGGAAATGATAGTCGAAATAATTACAGGGGAAATGATAGTCAAAATAATTACAGGGGAAATGATAATCGAGGTAGACCTAGGTTTAACAAGAAAAGACCTTACCAACAGGCAAACTCTGCGCAACAAGAGTTTGATGGAGCCTGTAATACAGTAAATGATAGTGGTAACTCTAGGGCTATCACTGGTTGTGCTTTCGATTTTGGGAGAGCAACTGAATGCCCCCAATGCTTAACATTGTTCGATTCATCGACTGTATCTACGCTAAGTTGTGGTCACCCTCTTCCTGCTCTACCTGCTACAGTTGCGCATGATGGGAGAGGATCTCTCATCTTAGATAAAGGTCTAATAAATGATAGGCTAGTCTCAGTACTTTTCGATTCGGGATGTACTACCGTCGGGGTTAAGGAGTCTCTGATAGATCCTTGCTGTGCCACTGGAAAAACAATCAAATGTGTTACATTTGGTGGTACTATGGAAAGTTATCCTACTGCTATTATTAGGATTGACACTCCTTTCTTCACAGGAGATGTCCATGCATGTCTTCTTCCTAATCCTATTGCGGATCTTATAATCGGTCGTATTCATGGGGTTAAGGAATGCACCCCGCAACAAATTTCTAGTTGGGAAGAAAAAAAACATTCAAACGGTCAATGCAGTGATGACAAGAGCTCAAGCTCTTAATCCCCCAACTTCATCTGATAATAGTAATGAAGTTGATAGCCAAGACGAGCACTTGGTGATTTCCCATGACTCGTTTGTTAAACGTCAAGAAGAGGATCCTTCTTTGAAGAAATACTTCCTTCTGCAAAGAAAGGGGATCCCAATCAAAATACGAATCACAAATCGTATATTACTATGAAGAATGGTATATTGGTACGAATGGTACAACACTCGGACAAGTCTATGCATTCGCAAATTCTTGTGCCTAAGTGTATGAGAGCCTTAATTCTTCGGCATGCACACGATTCTCAGTGTGCGGGACACATGGGTTTTTCCAGAACTAAAACTAGAGTCCTTGCGTCATTCTTTTGGCCATTCGTGAATAAAGACATCCGAATTTATTGCCGATCTTGCAAAATTTGTCAAGAGGTCAAGTCTAGGGGTCCGAGACATGCTGCTCCTATTCAGGCTGCAGATATTCCGATTCGGCCGTTTCAGAAAATGGCTATAGACATCATTGGTCCGTTCAAAATTAAGTCAGCCAGAGGACACCAATTTATCCTCACTTGCGTGGACATGTGCACGCGTTGGCCAGAGGCTATTCCTCTGAAGAGCATATCAACTGTCGATATCGCTGATGCTCTTTGGCTCGTATTTTCTCGTCTGGGATTCCCCGGAGAAATACTGTCGGATCACGGCACTCAGTTAATTTCGGACGTTATGTCTCAGGTAATGGCTACGCTAGACATTAAAAGGTCTCTCAGTAGTATTTATCATCCAATGTCCAATGGATTGGTAGAACGTCTTAACAGGACACTAAAGAACTTACTTGGCAAGATAACGGAGGATCATCCTGAAGATTGGGACAGGGTTTTACCTGCAGTCCTCTTTGCCTATAGAGAGGTTCCCAACGAGCATACAGGGTTTTCTCCTTTCGAACTTGTCTTTGGCGCGCAACCGCGCGGGCCAATGTCCTTGTTACACGATTTGATAACTTCCGATAATATTGACGATGATACACAATCGTCATATGAATATGTTATAGCTCTTAGAGAAAAGATTATCGAATCGTGCAGGTTAGCAACTTCATCTTCCGAATTTGCGAAAGAAAAAGCTAGGCGATTTGCTAACAAGAAAAGACGCCTACGTCAACTTTGTCCTGGAGACAAAGCATATGTCTTACTGCCCTCAAGAGAGAATAGACTTCTCATTTCTTGGAAGGGTCCATACACTATAGTCTCGAAAATTTCTGATGTCGACTATATTGTCGATGTGGATGGAAGGCATAAAACCTTCCATATAAATATGCTAACAGAGTTTATTGAACGTCCAGACTATTTACAGCCTATTTTCCAGGCGACGGACGACTCTCCAGTTCAACATGGTCACATCTCATCCCTGTCTGTTATACAGGATGAGGAAACTATTTTTTCTGACGTGAACTTACCTCTTCCTACGATTCCACTTACTTCAACGGAATCGTGGAGAGACGTTACAGTCTCTTCCAACTTGTCTTTTGAGGAACAACGTCAAGTATCCTCTACGTTACAATCATATCAGGATGTCCTTACCGACATTCCTGGACACACAGATGTCATAGAACATGACATCATACTTACTGATCGTAATCCGATCAGAGTAAGACCATACCCAATACCTATTCATTTTCAAGCACAAGTCGAGAAAGAATTGGATGAAATGATTCAACTACAAATAATTGAACCATCCACTTCAGCTTATTCTTCGTCGATAGTTATTGTTCGAAAGAAAGACAATAACATACGTCTTTGCGTTGATTATCGCAAATTAAATCAAGTTACGAAGTTCGATGCTGAACCTATGCCGTTATTAGATGATCTACTTATTAGACTTTCTAAAGCTAAATTCTTTACTAAACTAGACTTGTCGAAAGGTTATTGGCAAGTCCCATTGACGGAACACGCCAAACCTCTCACTGCTTTTTCGACACCTAGGGGTCTGTTTCAATGGAATTTTATGCCTTTCGGGCTTATGAACGCCCCAGCGACTTTCGTGCGCATGATGCGACGAATTCTATCAGATCGTGCAGATGTCATTGCATATTTAGACGACATCTGTCTTTTCAGCGATACTTGGGAAGAACACTATGTGGGTCTAAAGGAATTGCTATCTACTCTACGTGAGCATAGATTGACTGCTAAACCCTCTAAAGCTTTTGTTGGGTTTAGTGAAATTTCCTTCCTAGGTCATCGAGTTGGTCATGGTCTGTTGAAGACAGAGGACCAAAACATTTCAAAGATATTAAATATCTCGGTTCCGAAGACAAAAAAGCAAGTGCGTAGTCTCTTGGGATTGATACAATTCTATGGAAGATTCATTGAGAATCTGTCCTCCATTATGGCACCACTTTCAACGTTATTGAAAAAAGGTTCTCCTAATATGGTGCGTTGGTCCCAAGAATGCCAATCTTCATTGGATCAGGTTAAGAATTTGTTCTCATCTCATCCTATCTTAAGACTACCGACGATTGATAAGACTTTTGTCCTTCGTAGTGATGCCTCTTCCACTGGCATTGGAGCGGCACTAATGCAGGAATATTCAGGAACTCTGCATCCTGTAATGTATATTTCTAGGAAGCTGAATGCGGCAGAAAGGAATTACTCGGTTTTGGACCGTGAATTGTTGGCTATGGTTTGGTCCATTCTTAAGCTACAAAGGTTCCTTCTGGGCGCGCATTTCTTTATGGAAACCGACCAAAAAGCTCTTACGGCTATGCAAAGTAAGGATTTGAAGAGCTCGAGATCTACTCGTTATGCTATTGCTCTTCAGCCTTTCCATTTCACGGTGCGAGCTATCCGTGGTTCGGATAATGTGATGGCGGACATATTGTCTAGATGCCCACATGATTCCAGTTAAATCTTGTGTCCTAGTTTTTCCTGATATATTTTCAGACTTAGGTCTGTCCTTAATATCATAATATGTTGTAATACAAATGTATTTGGATGATGTTTAGATAATTTAACAAATTTCATTTTGTCCATCCATCAGTGATATGTTGCTAAAATAGCATTGACATTTGTATATTGCTATGATTATATTATTTAGTAATGTTTGATATATGATTGGTATTGCCAGCAACTTAGGTTTCTTGAATGGTATCCCTTAGTTTGTTTGGCTTAAAGGAAATATTTTCTCCTATGTTGGGAGATGATTTGTACCCTCTTCTATTGTACCTGATATTAGGTTCATTGTTTGCATGAGCACAGAAGTGATACTGGTGCTATCTTGCTCATGAACATATTAAAAAAAAAAAAAATTGCATTTTTTTTTTTTACAGGGGGGTGGTAGTAATGTTGCTGTCATTTTCGACGGAGTCATCTGTCAAGTTATTTGCTTATGTTTGTATCATAAGTATAATTGTGTCTTTACCTGCGATGTCAGGTTGATTAGGGGTTGTCTTCCCTTGTTTATTCATTCATTGTGTTTGACCTGTAGGGTCAGAGGTTGACAGTTCGGCGTAGGCCTATGGGAAGGTTTTTTAAGCGGGAGTGAGATATACTTCCGGGAAGCCGGGAGGTCCTGTTTTTCTGAAGGGACCAAGAGTCCATTGTTTTTCGGGGAGAATCTTCGAAGTAACTGCTATGGCAGTTTTCCCCAGTGAATCTCTGTGCGTCGGGATGACGACAGAATTCCTTGTTTAGTTCTGAGGATTCATTTTCCAGGTAATACCGACCTTTATGCATTATTACGCTTTTCGGTGGCAGAACATGTAAAGGATTACCTAGGGTGAACAGCAGCTCACTGATCCGCCATTTCAGAACTTATATATTTGTGCTCGAGGTAGCCATCCAAGACTGTTAGTCTTATATTGTCCAGAAATCCAGTGACGAAGATATATTGTGGGAGCCGCAGATTGGCGGAACTTCTATCTACAATAAGTATTACTGCAGGGTTGATGATAACCTATTTAACAGAAGTACACGGCCGACGTCAGAACGAGGCCTGTGCTTTCGGCTATTATACTACAGCCTGATATGTGCAATTGGCGGGGAGTGCCAAGTTGCACCTGTGTGTCAAAGTGACTAAGGCATCTGACGCGTTTAGTCAGAGACGCCAAGGGCGACGCTACGAACTGTCATTATTGAAGAACTTTGCTATTGACCATGCACGTCTATTCTGATGTTTACCTTTTTGAATGCCAAATGTATACCTATCGATGTCAGGTCAGCATGACCTTGTTACACTGACTGTTCCTGTTGATACTATGTGTGTTCCCGTCAATAAATGTCTTGAAACATGCCTGCAGTGTCAAAGCATCCTTGATTACTGCATGTGAGAGTATGGGTTGCAGGATCTACATCTATACGAGCCTAAACACATTCGCGCCTTCATACGCACCCACACTCAATTCATCATACGCTCGCACTACACATCTAACAACATGTATACTGTCTTGGGCCAGTGATCACATCAACAAAGAAAAAAAGACAGTTACAGCTATCCTTGCTGTTTAACAGACTCAGAGAAGCGGGACTAACCGCCCGCCCAACCAAATGTCAAATTGGGTGTGAACAGCTAGAGTTCCTAGGACATACTATATCCCATGGGACCATGTTCCCCGAGACTCAAAACATTGAGAAGCTGAGAAATGCACCGAGACCGTCCACAAAAAGGGATGTCCGGTCATTTGTATCTCTCTGTGGATTTTACCAGAGATATATAAAGGATTTCAATAGCCTCTGTGCGCCGCTTACATCGCTAACCAAGAAAGGAAACCCAGATAAAGTGACATGGTCAGCAGAATGTGAACATGCATATGCACTCTTAAAACAGAAACTCACCACAAAACCTATTTTAAGGCTTCCGGATTTAACTAGAAAATTCATCTTGCGCACAGATGCCAGTAACATTGGAATCGGGCTACATTACTACAGCCAGACGACAGAAGCCCACCAAATCTATTTCCGGTCGCATATGCGAGTCGGAAGTTAAACCGAGCAGAACAAAACTATTTCACAATCGAAAAGGAATGTTTGTCCCTCGTCTGGGGAATACAAAAATTTCAAGCATACCTGTACGGAAGGAAATTTACAATCCAGAGTGATCAACCTCTGACCTTCCTCGCCAATTCAAAGAATTTGAATGCTAGACTGATGAGGTGGTCGCTTGTTCTACAACCTTACACGTTCCAAGTGGACTATATCCAAGGAATACATAATGTAGGAGCGGATTTTTTAAGCCGTCATCCTATGAGGCAGGACGGAGAGCACAGACAAGTAGAGGAAAGGGTGGAAACCGGAGAGAAAAACGAAGATGAGGAAAAGGATTAAATAATCCCGAGCAAGAAGGCTAAGTTCTCCTGAGTACGATTGACATCACACTTGAGGAGGGGCTATTGTGATAAACGAGCGCAAAGGCCTTTTTGCTCCATCTTTTCCTACATTTTTCATATTGTATCTTCTCCGACATTTGCTCTTTCATCCCATATTTGCGACCCACATTTGCTATTTCATCGTTGTGATTACTCGTGACCGGTATCTAGAGAACCACATTTGTTCTTTCATCGGGGGAAATAAAAGTCCTTTGATTGAGTCCACATGCCTGACATTATCGTTTGAAGCCCACATTGCATCGTGATAAATCTGGTAAAAACACATCTGGTCATCCTAATCAAACATCTGGGCATGCTGTGATTTCTGTGACACCACATTGGACGCCCAGATTGGCCAGGGGAAAACGTCTCATGCTGTAATGGTGTTATCGTTTGTCGGCCGCGGTTCAGACAAGCGTTGGTTTACCACATTGGACGCCCACCTTTACCAGGTGAACAATAAACAATCAGAGGTCAAACTAAACCCATATTGGACTGGCAGAAATATAATCTGCTGCGTAGCTTGCAAGAGGAAGGAGTCCAGTTTTTTACCTTGTGAGGAAGAGATTAAACCCAAAAACGCATAGCCTAATACACGTGTTTATTCAGAGTGGATGATAATTCAGTTCTGTGATTAATTGTGTTCTTAAAGGATTTTGCGAAGGGAAAAGAAGGTTAGTAGATCTTATACTTATTAATACATTTTCTTATTTTTGTTTATTTTAACCTCTCAGATCTAAAAGGTGCGAAAGATAAAGTTTCAAATAATTCTTGGCATAACTGATTAATAAAATCAGAAGATTTTCCTAGAAGATGATAGGATGATAGGAGGTAATTAATAGTTCATATTTCACCTTTATCATCATCAACACAGTCTCCCATGCGCACACACTCTCATGCACAAGATATTTAACATCATTAGAATTGAACTCAGAGAAAGAGATGATTAATGAGCAGTAGTTTAAATGAAAGTCAACCAGTGATGTTAAATGTGAAAAACTTACGAAGACTTTTGTGTGTCTTCAGTTCATCAGAAGTCTGAGTCTACACGCAACGTGTCTGACGTCTAACCAGAAATAAGTTATCAAAAACGGACATTTGGCTAGCAGAATTCGCCATAGGACATCTTTCATTCCTCAATTAAAAAGGAATATTGTCTCACCCACAAGTCAGAAGGTGGACGCAGCATTTTTCGTCACCATATACTGCTTGCTCACAAGTTCAATACAGAGTTATCACAAGTTCAATACAGAGTCATCATAAATTCAAATCACTCGAAAGATCATTATTATCTGAAGTCAAGCAAAAGAGCTCAAAAGAGGAATCGCATATTTATAGCAAGGGCAACACCCTCTTAAGCGCATTCTATGAAGCAGAATATATATATATATATATATATATATATATATATATATATATATATATATATATATATATATATATATATATATATATATTTTTTTTATGAATCACGACCACATATGCAAGGTTATGAGTCTACATATCACTAACATTTCGTGAAAATATCCAGTCTGACCAGTACCCTCGGGAGATTAGACAACAGACCTTTTGTTCATATGACAGCTATTAACTGTTGATCAACACTACAGAGATATACTCAAACAGTGAAGGAATATACATAGATATCTCGTCAGCGTTCTCCGTACGACAACAGTTCTCATCAGAACGTCCTCAGCTTAGAGATACCCCACTCGACTAACGTATAACAACTTGGGACATTTTCTGCATACATGTGAATCCTCATATCTAGGAGAAGCATTTAGAGACACATGGACTGTGTAGAGTACTCACCATTTTGGTAACACGTATCATATCACATCATCATTTCACTTTACACCAGTTCATTCTTAATTAACTATTACTTAATTAACTGCAATTTTATTATCTCATCTGTGTGTTTTGTGTGAATCGTCTTTCACCATCATCACGTTCTAACCATTACTAACCCTATATGTGTGGATATTTCATTAATAAACCCAACGATCGTTTGATCATTATCTAGTTTGTTAATGTATCACTCGTGCTGTCGGTGTTACATATTCACCTATAGGAACCTTTCTCTACTCAGATGAGGTTGGGGGCTTTTTCTTTACGGGATCTAAGGGCAGAAGCTAAGGTCGTGGGGAAACAGAACTCTTTCCATAATTAATTAGAAAACACTGTTTAGTGGAAAGCATTCGCATTCCTGTCTTCTTGTCCCTATCTCGAATAGGTCTTTTTTTCTTTCTTAACGAGCCAATTTCTAGAGACCTTATATCTAATATCTCATAGACTATTCCTGTGAAAAGCTACTGTCGTTGTTGCCCCAGTGACTCACCACACGACAGCGTGTTGTACAAGACTAATATGAGGTTTTGCATAGGGCGTGCAAACTTATCATGTAAAACAAATTTCTACAGAAACCATCACAAGAACATGTAACTGCTTTGGGGTGGCTGCATCCTCCATAAGAAGCGCAAATGAAAATAAAGACGATACTTCTTCTTCTTCGTACACTCTCACACGTCTACTTGAATGTTTTCAAAGAAAGCAAAACAGTAGTCAGTTTGAGGCTATTTGAATAACCGTGGAGCTTTTCCACGAATGGTACTGGTGTCGGACGACGATTACTATTCATACGGTCAAAACAGGATTTTACCTTGTTTCATATCACTTTTGGGTTCTGTCATCAAACGTCATCACAGATTCAAAACGATCAAACTATTTCACTTTCTTCAATGCCAGTCTTCATATACAACAAATATTTCCAGGCTAACCTGCGATCCCAGCTGTTTATAAAACGCTGACTAAATAGCCGGAAGTTAACTGACAAACTTAAGAAAAATCTCCACAGGAAATTACGTGTACAAGGTCAAGAAACTATTCAAAAAGAAGATGGATGGGACAAGAAATTTACCTGCCAGAAGCGGGGGAAAAAAAAAACACCATTAGCAACAACAAAACTAGTAGGGAAATGAGAAAACAAGATGAGAAATACATTTTGTCACAAAGAACTCGACAAGCTATGAGCGCCGGGGAATTAAAAGGAGGGGTAAAAGAAAAAATTGGGGAGGGAGGAGAAGAGAATGACGTGGGGGCGCTGAAGAAAAGAAGAATAAATAGAAACACAGAGGAGAAAAAAAAGAGGGGGGGGGGGAGTAAAAAACGGCGAAGAATACATACACAGAATAAATAGAAACAAGAAGGGGTTAGAAAACAGCTGGGGGGGGGGGGGGGAAAAACAAAATAAAGGAGGATGAGAAAATAAGAAGAGAGAGAAAGAAGATGCATAAGTAGGAGAAATCGAAAACAACAAGAAGACAAAGATGGAGGTGCAGGATGACAAGAAGAAGAAGAATGAAGAAGGAGGTGGAGAAGAAGGAGAAAGAGGCGAAGAAGATGAAGAAAAAGAAGAAGAAAGAGGAAAATGAAGAAGGAGGAGAAAAAAACTTCCCTGTGAAATCAATACCCAGGTAATACCGAAATTTAAACAATCTTAAAGACTTTGTAAGAAAAAAAAAATATAACAAGGTGTAGGGAAAAATGATGCAGTGTACCAAATCCTACCAATAAAATTTGCATGGAAACGGACAAATGGTGTTAAAAGAAAACAGTATAAAAGATACATCTACAAAAATATGTATTTCGAGTGTTGTCTACAATTTTTAACACTATCTAATACAAGTGGGTTGTAACAGTAGCAATATTATTTCTGGTTGTATTATTACATTAATATAATTATCGGAACTGAACGCGTGTCGCATGATAAAATGGTTTAGTCATGTGGTTAAAACGCAGCCAAATCACGGGTCTTCAACGGCGCGTGGGGACAGAAGCACGAGGGCACCAAAGTAAATAAATAAAAATAGGATTGGCTGAAGGAAGACAATTTAGGTCACTAACGCAAACAAATCTCCCCATACCACAAACAATAACCGTAATACAAAAGAAGAGTATAAACTTGCAAGTCCATTCCCTGCTTGAAAAAAAAATTATGTTCTGTTGACAGCACAAAATGGCAACAGTGTTAATCAATCTAAGACAAGATTCCCATAATGTTGCACTGCTCAACGGAAACCAGGGTTGTGGAGTAGGCCAAAAAATGTTACGACTCCTGAAATTTTAGGAAGCCCGACTCCAACTAAAGTGTTTTTTCACTAGTCTGTGAAAAGTCAAAACTTCGATCGTTACATTTTCCTGTCCAATCCTATAACTTTTCCGCACCCGCTCTTTGTCGTTTTCGCGTTCATAATTCAAGGTTTTCTTATCATATTTTGTCCTCTTTGTCACTCCCTTACTAATTACCTTGATCGCCTGATCTGTTTTTGAAGCAACACTGACTTCTGTTTGTGCACAGCCACATTGACTTTTCGCTTATCGCCAGATTTAGACGGAGTAAGGGTTTACAATGAGCGACATTCCTATTGTTAACCAAAACTTTTTGTCTGGGAAGATACACTGAACCATGTTGTGGCTGTTGTTTCAATATGGATGGACAGACGGTATTGGGAGATACGTTGTCAGTTCGCTTATAACGTGCCGGGAGGTGTCAATCTGGTTAAAGATTAAGACACGGAAAGTAAAATAACATGTGATTTTAGAGCATGGAAAGTTACGTAATCACTCCCGCCCAAACCCTGTATTGGTAAATAATTACAAGAATGTAACATCTTGAAAGATGTTATCAGTGATAGATCTATGTAATGAGTTGTAAACATGATAAATACCCAAGGAAGTAGCAAGACCTTATAAGATAATGGAGTTTAAAAACAATATCTTATGGTGTCATGTAGAATTTTCTACATGAGAGGGATGGGGATAAATCCCTACCAATGTCATGGTAGATGATGGTTGGTTGGGCCTGAAAATGATAAGACAGACTGCTCCAGATTGAACCTCTCCTCAACGTAGCAACTTTGGTGTTTGCACGAAAATATTCGTTATAACTTAGTGCCTTGTAAGACTGATCTGCTTACTTCCAATTTTGTCAAGGAGATCACAGACAACCAAAATAAGAGCCTGTAACCAGGTCACCCTATAGGACCGGCTCTAGAATAAGAGTAGCTGCTAACATTAGGGAGCGTAAAACTCCCATAATAATACTGAAAGCCCAAGCCTTAGGACCCTCCTCAAGTGTAAATAGTAGAAGGATTCAGTGCACTGTAACTTCAACTATATGAGGGATTACTGTAACTTCAACTATATGAGGGATTACTGCACCTTAAACTAGTTGCAGTAAATTACGGCCATTTTGTGCATCAAGCCTGTGTTTTACTTCGCCGGATATCGGGGTTAGTTGTAATATGTACACTTTATCATTTCATATTGGGTATTTTGACGTATAATTTGCTTGTGGATGTACAGTGGCATGCCTCTTCACTGTAAATAACTTGACACATGAACTCGGGGAAGGGGGGGGGGGGTAAATATTCTGAGGAAGATGGAAGTGGTGGAGGGAGACCACCTGATGCTCATATCAGGATACCCAATACTTAGCAGAGACATTTGTCTCCTTTCAGTCTGTGGTTCAAGTTACAAGCAGTGACAGAACCCAACATCAACTTTGTGGTACAAGTTGTCAGCAGTCGACGCTAGACATCACATCAGACGAGTCTTTTAGACACTTAACTTGACGACTTAAGCAGTTGCTGCCATAATTTTTTACTATTGACACGAAGTACAGTCCAAAGCACTGGTAGGAACCAACAGTGGCCGAATCAGATGCCAACCGACTTCACACTGGAAGCTAATTAGCAAACTAGTGAAATCAATGAACATTTCACAAGTAGTGAAATCCAATGGTGATAAATATTATCGCTTTACTATTCTAAACAATGTTATTTATTTTAAATGTTGTTAAATTCTAAGTGGTTATTAAACTTGTTTACCAGTAACTTTAAAGCTATAGTTGGATTAATCACTACTGAGTGAACTGTAATGTCTGCACCCGCGTGACTCATATTGTTTTAAATACATAAACATAAAGAGCTATTAGATTAAGATATTGCTGAATCGCCTTCAGCTGGAGGCTCAGAAAACACGAGTCACAATTACCTCATAAAAGGGGCGGGAGAATACAAAAGTTCATGACAGCTTAGATGATCTCAGTTGTCATGCTTGCTTTTTTTCTTTAACATCCCGTGAGGCTCCTTTAAATTAAAAAGAAGCATCATTCTCCTATTTGTATCTCTGCCAAGAGTAATCTTGAGCGAAGGTTGATACCTTTGAATACTCTCATCATTATACACTAAGTTTGGCCATTGTTTGACCACTACTGCAGAGCAGGGGAGTCAACCATATCAGTCATAAAATTATGCACTTATATGTATAAATACGGTATATGTGTGAATAAATGAATATGTGGCTTTTCGTAGATGGCATTTTAAACTATTCATTGTCTCTTACTATACAAAACAAAAACTCAAAATATTTTAAAATATGATAATTTTTATTTAAATTGAACTGGTGATTTTTAAAAAAAAATCTGTCTGGCCTTAAGTCTCGTTAAATTCGGAGTCAGGTCATTGTTTACCGACTCCGAATAAAATTTTTTTTTACCGATTCCACGACTCCGCAGCCTCGGAGGAAACGCAATATTTCAGAAAGCAGAAAATTCATTACAACTTTAATAAGGAAGTTGCCTCTTCAAATTTTCTTTCTTTCTTCAAAATCAATCAGGAGAGAAAACAATCTTTCTTCAAACAGGGGAGAAAACAATCTTTCTTCAAACAGGGGACAAAATAATCTTAAACTAAGCTAAGAAGAAATAATCTGATTGGCTATCTCAATATTCAATTTCCGACCAACCATTCCCCTCCCCCTCCATTTTTTTAAAGAAAAAATATCCCGTTTAACCTCTTATGGGTTATAATTAGCAAGGTCGGCCTTAGTAATTGTGGGCCTTTTTTTGGTGGGACCCCTTGCACTAAAGATTATAGATTTCTTGTAACACGTTTTATGCCAACATGTAACTAATAAATATCGATTTTATTTTTAATACAATGTAATATCACATATTCTTGATATCTAACGCGAAATAATATGCATCTTTATTTTTTTCAAAGCTGGAGGTGGGATTACCAATGCGTGTCCCACTGTGAGCATGTGGCCCAACTGGATTTTAAATAGGTTAAATCTGCCTACCTCCGGCCCATACAATTAGGCTATATAGTGTCGCTAACTTGGGATAATAATTCTTATTTCCGATATCCGAGTATGGCATTATTTTGCCCCGTCAATTAAAATCCAAATAGAGTCAATCAAAAGTGTCAACACATTTGCATGTGCGTGCTTTCCTTTGTCCCAAAACTTGTAGTCTCTCATACCTGTCATGTTGCTATTAAGGAGGAAGTGGGTGGGAAAGCCTGGGGTGTTGGAGATGACACCAAATTTCTTTTTCATCTGTCACCATCAGCGTATATTACGAGAACCTCACCCTCATATTTCGTGAAGAAAACTCCAAATTTAACTTTCCCAGAAGTTTATAAATATCACTAACACTTGACAACGCTTCAAAAGTTTTTTTAAAAATGTTCCCGCAATCTTTCAAGAAGCATCAGTCCATGAGGAACAGGGTTGCCACATTAAAATTTTGAGGAAAAAAAAAGCTAAAGACCCTCACAAAAAAGCCAAACTGACGACCCTGATGATATCTGTTAGTAGAGGTGGTGATTTTTATAGTTAGTAGAGACTGTGAACTCCGCCAATGCCGGTCCCAAGCCCGGATGAAAAAGGAGGAGGGCGGCCTGCATGGAGACCGTAAGGAGGCAGCCCCTCCACCATGCAAAGGCACAACAGGCCAATCACCTGTTTGCTTTTAAAATCACGATTACTAGCAACACAAGAGAGAAAACTGGACTGATTCTAAAGGCGACGAACTGGAACGGACTACGACTTATGGAACTTGGAACACAAGAAGTATAAATGGGAAGGAAGAGGAGCTGGTGGAAGAGATGAGGAAAGCAAAACTAGAAATCCTGGCTATAACGGAAACAAAGAAAAAAGGACAAGGAGTCATGGATCTTGATGGCAACACGCTGCTCTACAGTGGTGTACTCATGTCTGAAAGAGCTAAAGGGGGCGTGGGTTGCATTGTGGCCCAAAATCAAAAAGATAGTATCAAGGGATGGAACTTTGTCTCGGAGCGCATTATGGTTGTTAAACTAAAAGAAGGAGAAACCATAGTCAACCTGGTCATAGTGTATGGGCCAAATGAGGATGAGAGAGCAGAGGTCAAGGAGGAATTCTTCGAGCTGCTTCAAAGGACAGTGGATGACTGCCTAGATGAAGTTATCATGCTCGGAGATTTTAATGCCAGAGTTGGAAATGACCATGCTAGATGGGGTGGAGTTATCGGAAGATATGGAGAAGATACTCTCAATGACAATGGAAAGCGACTCCTTAGATTCTGCAGTGAGCAGAATCTGATCATTACAAACACAAAGTTCCCCCATAAGCGCATACATGCATACACTAGATGTGAACCAACAAAGAATGAGACGTCAGTGATCGACTATGCCATTGTTCGGAGAAGCTCATTCAAATATGTCCGAGATGCTAGAGTCTGGAGGGGGCCAGAGATTGGAAGTGATCACTACCTGCTAACAATCAAAAGAACAACTGAAAGAGTTGCTCAGCCTAGGAACTGCCCAACATCACGCAAGAAACCAAGTAAACGAGCAGGAGAAATGAGCATTAGGACCTACAAGCTGAGAGAGCCAGAAATTAAGACCAGATATCAGGGGCTTATTGCTACAGCAGTGAGCAACACAGAAGAACGACCTGATGACTTGGAAACCCTCTGGAATAAATTCAAGGATATCATAAAGACAGCTGCTGCAGAAGCATGCGGTGAAGTCCGACTTGGGACCCAGAGAAAGAGGACACCTTGGTGGACAGAGGAAGTCAAAGAGAAAATAAGAGAGAAGAAAATGGCATGGAAACAATACTTAGGAGCTAAAAACACAACAGGACAAATGGAAAAATATAGAGATTATGTGACACTCAGAACAGAAGCAAAGAACAAAGTGCTAGCAGCAAAACAGAAGTCCTGGGAAGAATTTGGAGAAAAGCTAGAAAAAGATGCACAAGAAAACCAGAAAATGTTCTATAAGACCCTAAAGAACATGAGGAAGGAAAAACAATGCCCTCTCAAATTTATAAAGGACAAGCAAGGCAAATTGCTTACTGCCCCAAAGGAAGTAATGGGAAGATGGAAAGAATATTTCTCAGAACTCCTGGATGGTGAGCATGTTGAAGCATCAGAAATGATAAACACTAGCACAGAAGAGAAAACCAATGATGGTGAAGATGACATAAAGATGGAAGAACTGAAGGCAGCACTGGAGAAAATCAAGATGGGCAAAGCAGCAGGGCATGATGGTATAACACCAGAAATGGTTAAGTTCATGGGAGCATCAGGCGACCTATTACTCTTAAGGGTTTTACAGGCAGCGTGGTACAACAAGACCATACCAAAGGATTGGGAGATTGCCATCATAACACCAATTTTCAAAAAGGGTGACAATCGACAGTGTGGAAACCATAGAGGCATATCCCTTCTCAGTGTCCCTGGTAAAATCTACTCTAGAATCCTAGAGCAGAGACTCCGACGCCTAGCTGAGCCACAATTGGATGAGGTCCAGTGCGGATTCCGAGCAAACCGAAGTACTCAAGACCTAATCTTCACACTCAGATAGCTGAGTGAAAAGGCCCTTGAGTATAAGAGTGAGATGCATCTTTGTTTCATAGATCTGGAAAAGGCGTTTGACAGGGTCCCCTGGAGCAAACTTTGGGACTGTTTGGCAAGGAAGAATATTCCAGCACCTCTGATTCATGCTATACAGAGCTTCTACAAGTCTTGCAGAAATTATGTGAGGACAGCAAACCATAAGTCGGAAGAGTTCAGGACCACCACTGGTGTAAGACAAGGTGATATCCTATCACCTTACCTCTTCATACTCCTTATGGACGATGTCATCAAGGCATGTAAGGAGAGAACAAGAAAGTATTCAGTGGGGTACTGGAAGATGAGACAGGTCTATATTTCGGAGCTGGCATTTGCTGGATGATGTTGCCCTGATTGCTAAATCAGAGGCACATCTCCAATCCAACCTGCAAGTCTGGAAGGAAGAGCTGGAGAAGAGAGGGATGGTCATAAGCAGCTCTAAAACAAAATCCATGGTGATATCACGAGAAGAAAGAAAACATCAGATTAAGCTGGGAGAACAGGTACTGGAGCAGGTCGACCACTTTAAATACCTCGGAGCTATTACAGACCGAAAGGGAGGCATCAAAGAAGAGTTGGCCACTCGAAAAGCAGCAGCTGGGAGACTCTTTCAGGCCATAAATCGAGGATTCCTCAGCAAGAGAGAGGTTGGTAAGAAAACGAAGATGGCTGTATACCGCTCCACCTATGTCCCAGTCTTGACATACGGATGCGAGTCATGGGCAATGACTACAACCCATAAAAGCCAGATCCAAACCTCAGAAATGAGGTATCTGAGGAAGGTGGTTGAAGTAACAAGAAGAGACATGGTACGCAACCAGACGATACGTCAAGGCCTTAAATCCTACCCCCTGCAGACCCAAGTAGAGCAGTCCCAATTAAGATGGTTTGGCCATGTCTGCAGAATGGGAGAAGATCGGATACCACGACAAGCATGGGAAACAAAGAGCCAAGGATCCAGACCCCGAGGACGACCCAGAGTCCGCTAGGAGGACAACATTAGACAATCTTTGAAGGATCGAGGACTAGAATGGAACCAGGCCAGGAGGAAGACAGCCGATAGGATAGTCTGGCGCTCTCTCTTCCAAACCTCTACACTTCACGGTAGAAGGGGAACGACTAAGTAAGTAAGTAAGTAGAGACTGTGGCTTGTGTAGTTGTAACTAAATCAAGCAGGAAATCTTCCTCTAATGTAAGTGACTTAATCAAACAGGAAGCCTTCTTCACATGAAAGTGACTCAATCCAATAGTAAACCTTCTTTTCATGTAAGTGACTCACATGGACATATTCATCGTTTGTAAGTGACTCAATAAAATAGGAAATGCTCCTAAAGTTACTCAATCAAACTGGAAATCTGCTTTCATGTAAATGACACGATCAAGCTGGAAATCTTCCTCCAACGTAAGTGACACAATCAAGCTGGAAATCTTCCTCCCACGTAAATGACTCAATCAAGCTGGAAATTTTCCTCTCATGAAAGTGACTGAATCAAACAGGAATTCTTCCTCCAATGTAAGTGACACAATCAAGCTGGAAATCTTCCTCCAATGTAAGTGACTCAATCAATCTGGAAATCTTCCTCTCATGAAAGTGACTCAATCAAACAGGAATTCTTCCTCCAATGTAAGTGACACAATCAAGCTGGAAATCTTCCTCCAATGTAAGTGACACAATCAAGCTGGAAATCTTCCTCCAATGTAAGTGGCACAATCAAGCTGGAAATCTTCCTCTCAAATAATCAAATACTATTCGCCCTCTTCCATTTGCCTTTCTTTTCTTCCTCAACCCTACATCTGATAAAAAGCTAAGGCTTTGAATGCATGAAGCTGACGAGTGTAGATTCTGCTGATTTACTGCAAAGCTGCGCCTACACCTCCCCACCACTTGATCGTTAAATAAGAAGTGGGTTTTTTTATATCAATTTAAATCAATTTTTAAAAAACTGTTTTTAAATTTCCGCAATTAAAAAAAAAAAGAAAGCGTCTAAAATCGCTTTGCACTCTGGAGCTTACGTGAAGTTAACGGCAAATTAAAAATACAGAACACGTAAATCGTATGCACGTGTTAGTTTTGCCTTAACCAGATGGGGTGGGGAAAGGAGGTGAGGAGGGGACGGTTTCGACAGGTGGCTGACGATGCCGCGAAGCTCTGGCGCTTGATGTTGAGGGGCGAGAGCGGAGATGTTGGTACAGTACAGGTGGGTGGAAAAGATAGCTGCCAGCTCTTGTCTGCCTGGAACCCGAGAACTTCCTGTAAGAGCGGAAGTGATAGAACAGTAAAGAAAAAAAAAAAAAAAAAAACCCCGTCCTAACGCCTGGGTCTTAAATTACACAGCGGTACCAGAACACATGTCACGCTTCTGATATACTAAACAGATTTCGCAGACGTCTTCTACTGCTTAGGATAAGGTAAAGATAGTTCCCGCATCAGATGCTGTCGTAATGGATTGATGTGTTAAGTCCCGTCTTTACCAAGCGGGGTAATCAGCTCCCTTCCTTGTTGCCTTTGTCTTCCATAACTCAACAACAGGGACCCATTTTTATGGTTAAAATGAAGAATAGTGGGATGTGTTCTTCGATGCCATCCAGATAAGTCGTTAGAGTTAGGATAAAGATTAGGATTCCTCACCCTTACCAGTAATTACTGCGCATCTGAATTCTTGTGTTCACACGGCCACAGTTCTTCATTTCAACCCACGTTAACAACTATGCAAACTAGTGTGATGCACCCTGGTTTCGAACTCGGCCCGTTTGCCTCAAGAAGCATGTGCACTAACCACTCTGCCACTCGTATCTAAATCTGGATAATAACAAGTATCAAGAAAACGCGTTGACGATCATGCTTATTTAATGGGGGGGGGGGGGGGGGGGGGGGGGTGGGGGGGGGGGGGGGGGGGGGGGGGGGGGGGGGGGGGGGGGGGGGGGGGGGCGGGGGGCCCGCGGCTTCTGGACGTGGTTTCTCAAAACTGCTAACAGTGGTTATGCTGATTTTACACTATAAGAATATCATGTGAAGACTGACAAATAACAAGATAATTTATGATATCAACTCAAACGTCAATCAGTGACAAACACAAGACACGAATACTCGTAAGAAAAGGCTTCGTTAATGTATGAAATCTATCAAAATAAGAAAATTGCAAGCAAGAAAGCTTTCACTGCTTTGGGAAATGCACGGAAATTACCACACACAAAAAATCAAATTTTAAGACAGTCCTACTACAATGCTCAGGAACATACAATACAATAAAGACTACCTCCAAAGTTAGAGACTGGTTGTCTGAGTAGAATAGACGGATTAACGTGGTATGGCAGGATCACTGACCTAAACTGAACAAGGTACCGGTACAGTAAAGTCTTGGGGTCAAGAAAGAGTTCTATTCGTAATCCGATGTTGTACGCAAGTCGGAATTTGTACGTCCTGTTACTGTGCACTGTGCGTAAGCGTCCGTTAATGAATCTTCGAGAAAAATAATACTTTTTAACATTTATTTTATTGAAAAATGCCTACAGCGTATTAATAATGGCTTTGTCGTAAAATGCAGCAGGTAATCTCCAAAAGAACGTTGCAATTCGTTCCACACAGAATATGAGTCTCTTAGAGTTATTTCTAATAGACTCATATTCTGTGCGGAACGAATTGCAACGTTCTTTTGGAGATAACCATTACAGTGAATAGCAAAATACAAGCAATTCAGACCAAAAAAAAAAAACTCATTAATATCATGAAATCTCTATACTACTCGAAACAACAATCAACGAGAACACGTGCCTTAGCGCCAGTAACGACCACCCTACGTTTGCTATTCACCCGTGTCAGAAACAATCTGATCATCAAAATTAGCAGCAAGCAGAAACTTCATAGTGAATGCTCACACACAATTTCATAGCAAGACTGTGCAAGGTGAAGGATATATGTTTTTTTTTTTAAATAAAATTTTGCCTCGTTTTGGCGAGGCGCGTCCCGTTCAACCTAGTCGGTTATATTAGGGCGCGTGTCCAAATATGAAAGACCTTTAGGTCTGGAGAATTAGAATATATGTGATGACCATCATGGTTACATGCAAGCAGTCATTACATGAACTGTACCCGAACAAACAAACAGTCATTACATGAATTGTACCCGAACAAACAAACAGTCATTAAATGAATTGTACCCGAACAAACAAACAGTCATTAAATGAATTGTACCCGAACAAACAAACAGTCATTAAATGAATTGGGAGCTGGTCAAGACCGCACTCCACCTCCACGTGGTGGTCCTGGAAACAGTCTGCAGCTGTGCAGGCTGGCTGAGCGAGTGTGGATCGAAATGGGAAGGCAAACCCGGTCCTAAAAAATGCCGTGCAGAAGTCGGATGTGTCGACCGAAAGGTGCAGATATCACAGCTACTTTGTAAACAGACACAACGCAACCACCGTCCTTTTCAGGGTGAACGAAGAAGAAGAAGAAGAAATGAATTGTACCCGAACAAACAAACAGTCCAAGTTTGACAGATGTGGGTCAAATAGCGTCCGATTGACAGAGTGGATAGAGCGCTGGTCTTTCGCGGCAAAGGCAGTGCCGTCTTAAGGCATGGGCACATTGGGCAGTGCCCATGGGCCCCAGGATTCTAAGGGCCCCATGCAGGGATGCTGCCATATTGTTCATAAGACATCATTTTTATTCCCGTGGGTGGGTAGGGCTGGTAGGGACTGTCGTGAAATTCTACATCCACATATATAAATTAAAACGTAAATGTAAAGCCTAACACATAAATTCAATAAAAGGAAAGAAGAATGGTAAAGAACAGTGCTGTCACAATGACTGTACGCGAAATCCCCTTTGTGTTCTCCTGCGTCTGCAAATTGTAACGTTTCACGTTGATAGTAAAGCCTTCTGCAGTATACACGCGTTTCCCAAACACACTAAAAAGTGTACTCCATTTCTAAGAAAAACCTTGAAATACGCAAGTTGACCTAGATTTAAAATTCCATTCATGTCTTTTTCTACACTATGTTACCAAAAACAAAAGACAGATGGACTAAAAATAGAGAGAAGGGAGGGGCAGAAAGCAGGCACAGGCAATACTAACACGAGTCGCGCGATACACAATTGCTGCCATCACGCGTGTAAGGCCACAAGCACTAGCTTTTTTTCAAATCGACAGTGATAAAAACACTACCCATACCAGAGTTAGGTTTTAAAATCCTGAAAAATTCTTATTGGGAATTATGACATTATACTGGTTTACGTTTGAAAACATTACAGTACCCAGACAGCACATCTTCGAAACAGGAGGTAGAAGAAATTGCATATTTTGAACGCAGCCACTTAGCTCTTTTAAATTTGTATATTTGGGTTCCTTAGGTCTTGCTGACAAAGAATATGTAAAACGTTACGCAAATAGTCTAGGAATTACCAAATTATAGCCAAAATAAAATAGTGAGGGTGTCAGACAACACCAAAATCAGAATCGCTCAGTGGCAGAATTTTAGGCCACCATTGTACGGGAAATGAGTCTCCATGTTAACTCCTATTTGATTGGAGCGCAACAAATGTAAGGCTAAACACGATTAGTCGGACTATAAATACTATCTTTCGTTGTCAAGGGAAACGGGAGTAGAAGTACGTTTTTTCAAACGATTGGGTAAACATGGCCTGATTGGGTAGAGCTGCGAATATACTCAATTCAGAGCGTCTGTTCAGGGCCACATCTTGTAATAAACCTACTAAGAAACAGTGCGTTGAGCACCAGTGTATATTTTTTTCCTAAAATAAAGCCTGGGACATCGGCAGATCGGAGTTGTGCTATATTCATTGCCATTCAACGTCACTGTGTATTATTTCCATGAATTGTGGTAGGTTTGAACTATTTGATATCTTTTTAAATGAAAATTGAATGTAAATTGATACTTATGTCTGTATATATGTGTGGTTCAGTAGCGAACATGAGGTAAAGCCTATAGTGCTCCAGCCTGAACAGAAGGTGTCGGAGGAAAGTAAAACTACATGGAATTGCCAAGCAGTACACTGACACCTAGATTATTGACTAGAAAGAAATAATGCTGGAATTGCAGAGGCGTAGTAACCATTAAGGAGGAATATACTGGTGTAAAGTATTTCAGATGAAGCTGACAGTTGGCCTAACGCTCTGAACTCAGTGTTTGTGATGTATTGTGCTCAGTGTAGAAATAGAGTATAAATTAGTTCTGAAGTAGGAGGTACAACCTTCTTGTTTCAGGGACCGTGGTCTTAAAGTTATTGAGCAGCACTTGGTCAGAGCTTTGCTGAATCCAGAGTCGGACAGCATACTCCTTGGTCCATATAGCAAACAGTGAGGTGGCTCCAGAACTCATTGAAGTAATCGAGCAGAGGAGTCTTTTCCTGCCGCCATCACGAAAGATAAGCTGATGTGGCCAGCTGAGCTCAACATTATGTACCCCATCTTAAAATGACATTGTAAAATAAAATTAAGAGGGGAATTTAATTGTTTTAATGCCAGGAACTGAGAACATCTCCAATACTAGTTCCAACAGAAACAAACTATTGAAGTCATGATGACAAATACCAACAGAGCTTGAAAAAACAAAACAAAACCAGTATTCCTCATATTACCACTACACATCTGACACACATAGGATACTATTAATAAAATATGTCACTACAAGATTCATATTGATAAATCTGTACATATAACTTGTAATTAAAATTGATTGTGATTCCTGGTTCACTTTGTATTTGAATCAGGACACATATACATTAATGACAGCACTGAATACATATTGATATTTGAAAAGTTATCAGTGACTCATTTAAGATATTCTCATAGAGTGTTATATGTATGTGAGTGTCACAGTGTTGTCAAGTGTGGTGGAATAAATTAAATTGTTTATCTGTCTGTTGTTGTTGTGACTTACACTTCATCATATACATACCCTAGACATAAAACGTAGTCATCACAATATTCCAGAATAATTCTGACTGAGGTATACATATGTGGCAGCAAGTAAGGTTATCTATAATACACTACTCTTATTAGATATAGATACCTTCACAGCTGATCTCAGTCAGTACACTAAGTCCCCTATAAATATTTATAACATCCCACTTTACCACATATATTGGGGTCTCGCTCTCGGGATTTTGAATCTTTCCCTATTAAAAATATTGGGGGTAATTCACTTCAGGGAATATAAGAACTAAAAGGTATCCTTGGGTGAAAATAAATAAGGTTGAGCTCACAGTGCCTGTGTTGTCCTGAGTTAATTAGTCATAGATAAAATTGTTTAGTTAAATATTTTAGACATTTATCTGTTAGACAATGGCCGACCTGGCAAAATTTCGATCTGCTGCTGTACAGACTGCGAAAGAGTTAGGCATGGACGGGCAAATTATGATTGCTTATGTCACTGCTGAATGTGACAAATATATTGAACGGGAAGAAAGAAGATTAGAAAAAGAGGCCGAAAGAAAATTAGAATCTGAAAGATTGGCCGAAGATAAGAGAATAGAGGCTGAGGCTAAGAGGTTGCAGATTGAGGCTGAGGCTAAGAGGTTGCAGATTGAGGCTGAGGCTAAGAGGTTGCAGATTGAGGCTGAGGCTAAGAGGTTGCAGATTGAGGCTGACAAAGAGGCTAAAGCATTGGAAGCAGAAAGGGAAGAGAAGAAATTAGCTGCAGAAAGAGAGGAAAGAAGATTGACTGCAGAGAGGGAAGCAGAAAGAGAGGAAAGAAGATTGACTGCAGAGAGGGAAGCAGAAAAGGAGGAGAAGAGATTACAAAGGGAACATGAGTTACGACTAAGGGAGTTTGAGTTTCAAGGCCATGCTCCTGAAAATGGTGCCAGTCCCTTTACCTCTGATGCCACTGCTAGCCAGGGAGCCTCAACCTCAGCTATGAATTTTCATTTAGATCATTTTGTTGAGAAAGACGATGATATTGAGAGCTATCTAAATAGGTATGAACTATTAGCTACCACGTATGGGTTAGAGAGAGAAAGGTGGAGCTTAAAGTTATCTCAGGGACTTCGTGGGGCAGCTTATGAAGTTTTTGCTAAAATGAGCAGAAGTGATCAGGAAAATTATGACATGCTAAAGCAGGCTCTTTTGTTAAGATATGAAAAGAACGCAGAATTTTATAGGAAAAAATTTAGGAATGCTAAACTACTGTCAGGTGAAACCTATCACCAGTTCTCTGCACGAATAGAGACATATTTGGAGAAATGGACTTCTCTGGGGAAAACCCAAGATCTTAAGGAAATGATCCTTATAGAACAATTAAGAGAGTCCATGGCTCCAGACCTGAGAAAGTTTCTCATGGAACAAGGTGCAGAGAGGCTGGGTGAGTTGCTAAATGTTGCTGAAAGGTATCAAGCAGCTCAGCAGAAGTAACAGGTAATAAGAAGAGGCAGGTAGACAATTATCAGGCACCACAAAACTTTAATGAATTTGATCATAGAGATCAAAACAAAGGTAAGCACCAGTTTGATAGGCCACGAAATGACTATAAAAATAAAACCCCACAATTCAATGAAAGGAAATATGATAACAGGAAACCCTTCAGACAGGAAGGAAAATATTGTCAAATATGCAGGATGCATAATCATAATACTAGTGAATGTGGTAGGAAGGTTCCTCCATATCACGCGGCATGCATGATAACAGTGGACAAGGGGAAGAAGAAACTGACAGAGAATCATATAAATCTTCAACATCCCCCCATCTGTGAAGAAGTGACATGTAATGGGGCCAAGGTTAGGTGCCTTTACGATTCAGGTTTAGAATATGACTCAGTTGTGAGTGCAACCCTAGTGCACCCTGAACAGTATACCACAGAGAAAGTGGAGATACAAGGGGCCGTAAAGGGAATATCCACCATGACACTTCCCGTAGCCGAGATCAATGTAGAGACAAGGTACGTGGAAGGAGTGATTAGAGCAGCCGTGTGTGACGATCCTAATTACCCGCTGGTGTTAGGAAGTAAATATGTTTTTCTAGGAAGCCCTGTAAAACCTGTGGTAATGGCCACGCTTCAGGTCAGGTCGACCCCTAGTAGAAAGGAGGAGGAACCCCCATTAACCTTTTCTGATAAACAGATGAGAAAGGCCCAGGCAAAGGACAAATCATTAAAACCTTGCTTTGACAAATTACTAAACAGCCATGCACACCCTAAGAAAGGACAATTTTACTTGAGGGATGGACTGCTCCACAGGAAGGCGGGAGCAGGACCCAAAGGATATGGACAGTTTGTACTCCCAACTCCCTACAGAGAAGAAGTGATGGCAAAATCACATGTTGTACCAGACGGTGGACACCAGAGAAATGGGACTACCCGTCAAAGGACATCAGAAAAATTCTACTGGCCCCAAGTAGCTGCTGATATTTCACAATTTGTGGGGGCCTGTGAAAAATGTAGCAAGGTACAGTCCCCAAGTTGGGAAAATCATAATCAGATGCCAGCCAAGCATTCTGAAACATATGGGCCTAACATTAACAAGGAAAATAACACTAATAAGGTTGACATAGAGGATAGGTATCCACCTTTCCCCCAACAGTGTTCACCAAAAATATTTAGATTCGCAACTCTGAGAAAGGCATCCAGAGAAAATAGAAATTCAGACCAGTCAACCCAGGGACAGTTTGAAGCCGCATTTAGGGAGCTGGCTGACATTGACATTGAAGATGATCCGCCTAAGTTAAAACCGAAACAAATTGTTAACATAAGAACAGTGGGCAGTGGACGAGTGAGCAATTCGGTAAATGCTCAAGCGCTTCACACTATGGCTATTAACTTAGCATTAAAAGGGCACTGGTGACATTGGTAGTCACCCGACCCCACACCGTCCAAGGGAAATTATTGATCGGACCCTGGATGGAGAAAACCCACACATCTTATAGCAATGCTAAGGGCGAATTGATTTCTGATGCAGAAACTCATTTCCCCACATATTATCTTAATTCTCCAGATTGTCGGTAGGCGAAACTATAGTTGGTAAATATAGCCTCCATTTGAGCGGCACATTATAGAACATTATAAATATATTATTAGAAGGGTGTTTCCACATTCAATCCCGCCTGAGATCAGACAAATTGTTGGCTGTGAACATTTCGGAGGAGCAGAGTGTCTCCATTGTTACCTTTTGAATTGAGGATAGTCCGAGTGTTTATTAAGGCTGATCCGGAAATTATTGGATCCCCTCCTCAACTCAGATAGCACCATATAGATCAACTCCTCATAACGTACAAATTGAGGAACATCTAATATTCTCGGGACATGTCGTTGAGCAGACTCAGCGAAGAGAAAATGGTGAATATTGATTGCTAAGCAGTAGTAAGACAAGCCGTAACACTTGCAGCTGTACAGTAACATATCTGAAATGGATTCTTGGATTACAGAGGTCTGAAGCAACCTTCGTCAGTAGTGCTTACTTTGACTTGACCCACCTGCATTAATCCATGAGCAAAATAAAATTAGAGAAACGTTGATGCAGATTTTTTAAGCCGCCATCCGTGCGATGAAAATCAAAGAAATCACCAGGCATAGACATAAATTTCTCTATGTGTATGTAGAATTATAGACTGACGTATAACGTCTGTTTTAAGAGGGGAGGATTTGTCGTGAAATTCTACATCCACATATATAAATTAAAACGTAAATGTAAAGCCTAACACATAAATTCAATAAAAGGAAAGAAGAATGGTAAAGAACAGTGCTGTCACAATGACTGTACGCGAAATCCCCTTTGTGTTCTCCTGCGTCTGCAAATTGTAACGTTTCACGTTGATAGTAAAGCCTTCTGCAGTATACACGTGTTTCCCAAACACACTAAAAAGTGTACTCCATTTCTAAGAAAAACCTTGAAATACGCAAGTTGACCTAGATTTAAAATTCCATTCATGTCTTTTTCTACACTATGTTACCAAAAACAAAAGACAGATGGACTAAAAATAGAGAGAAGGGAGGGGCAGAAAGCAGGCACAGGCAATACTAACACGAGTCGCGCGATACACAATTGCTGCCATCACGCGTGTAAGGCCACAAGCACTAGCTTTTTTTCAAATCGACAGTGATAAAAACACTACCCATACCAGAGTTAGGTTTTAAAATCCTGAAAAATTCTTATTGGGAATTATGACATTATACTGGTTTACGTTTGAAAACATTACAGTACCCAGACAGCACATCTTCGAAACAGGAGGTAGAAGAAATTGCATATTTTGAACGCAGCCACTTAGCTCTTTTAAATTTGTATATTTGGGTTCCTTAGGTCTTGCTGACAAAGAATATGTAAAACGTTAAGCAAATAGTCTAGGAATTACCAAATTATAGCCAAAATAAAATAGTGAGGGTGTCAGACAACACCAAAATCAGAATCGCTCAGTGGCAGAATTTTAGGCCACCATTGTACGGGAAATGAGTCTCCATGTTAACTCCTATTTGATTGGAGCGCAACAAATGTAAGGCTAAACACGATTAGTCGGACTATAAATACTATCTTTCGTTGTCAAGGGAAACGGGAGTAGAAGTACGTTTTTTCAAACGATTGGGTAAACATGGCCTGATTGGGTAGAGCTGCGAATATACTCAATTCAGAGCGTCTGTTCAGGGCCACATCTTGTAATAAACCTACTAAGAAACAGTGCGTTGAGCACCAGTGTATATTTTTTTCCTAAAATAAAGCCTGGGACATCGGCAGATCGGAGTTGTGCTATATTCATTGCCATTCAACGTCACTGTGTATTATTTCCATGAATTGTGGTAGGTTTGAACTATTTGATATCTTTTTAAATGAAAATTGAATGTAAATTGATACTTATGTCTGTATATATGTGTGGTTCAGTAGCGAACATGAGGTAAAGCCTATAGTGCTCCAGCCTGAACAGAAGGTGTCGGAGGAAAGTAAAACTACATGGAATTGCCAAGCAGTACACTGACACCTAGATTATTGACTAGAAAGAAATAATGCTGGAATTGCAGAGGCGTAGTAACCATTAAGGAGGAATATACTGGTGTAAAGTATTTCAGATGAAGCTGACAGTTGGCCTAACGCTCTGAACTCAGTGTTTGTGATGTATTGTGCTCAGTGTAGAAATAGAGTATAAATTAGTTCTGAAGTAGGAGGTACAACCTTCTTGTTTCAGGGACCGTGGTCTTAAAGTTATTGAGCAGCACTTGGTCAGAGCTTTGCTGAATCCAGAGTCGGACAGCATACTCCTTGGTCCATATAGCAAACAGTGAGGTGGCTCCAGAACTCATTGAAGTAATCGAGCAGAGGAGTCTTTTCCTGCCGCCATCACGAAAGATAAGCTGATGTGGCCAGCTGAGCTCAACATTATGTACCCCATCTTAAAATGACATTGTAAAATAAAATTAAGAGGGGAATTTAATTGTTTTAATGCCAGGAACTGAGAACATCTCCAATACTAGTTCCAACAGAAACAAACTATTGAAGTCATGATGACAAATACCAACAGAGCTTGAAAAAACAAAACAAAACCAGTATTCCTCATATTACCACTACACATCTGACACACACAGGATACTATTAATAAAATATGTCACTACAAGATTCATATTGATAAATGCTGTACATATAACTTGTAATTAAAATTGATTGTGATTCCTGGTTCACTTTGTATTTGAATCAGGACACATATACATTAATGACAGCACTGAATACATATTGATATTTGAAAAGTTATCAGTGACTCATTTAAGATATTCTCATAGAGTGTTATATGTATGTGAGTGTCACAGTGTTGTCAAGTGTGGTGGAATAAATTAAATTGTTTATCTGTCTGTTGTTGTTGTGACTTACACTTCATCATATACATACCCTAGACATAAAACGTAGTCATCACAATATTCCAGAATAATTCTGACTGAGGTATACATATGTGGCAGCAAGTAAGGTTATCTATAATACACTACTCTTATTAGATATAGATACCTTCACAGCTGATCTCAGTCAGTACACTAAGTCCCCTATAAATATTTATAACATCCCACTTTACCACAGGGACCCAGTGCATTGCTTTGCCAGGGCCTACAATGCTGTTAAGACGGCCCTGGGCAAAGGTGCCGCGTTCGATTCCCGGTATCGACAAGCTCCAGTCTACCCAGCTGTAAAGGGGGTACCTGACTTTTCTCTTGAGCTATGGAAGGAAAAGGCGTCGCGGAAAGTAACTGGTCACCCCCACCTCTCGATGCTGGACCTAGTATAGTGAAGTCTCTAACACTCCACTCATTTCCGGCAATATGTGATATGGGACTACCTTGACCTTTTAGGTCAAAGAATGAACGAGTGAATGTTCTTCACATGCGGGAAGGAATTTAGTAATGACGAGAAAGTGGAGGTTTACCTTACAAAAGATGTGTATGACAGAAATGATCATGAAGAAATCTAGTAACAAAAAGAAAATGTAATGATCAAAATTTGTGGATGCCAAAACAATTATGTGAAAATGAAGGTCTAACACACCGGTGATGAGTATGACATTTAATGCCAGCGAAGTAATCTATTAACATTGACATCAGCAAACATTAATGGTATTCTGTGAACTCAAAACTAAACAACTTGACGGTCTAGTTTTTGATGATGACCCTGCCCTTCTGTCTCATAACCGTAACCAGATGCTAGACAAAATGAAAATACTTGATTAGAAGCCGCAGCGAATGGGTCTAAAAAAAAAAAAACAGCGAAAAGAAAACAATGCTGAGAATAAACGCAGCAAGCAGCAGACGACAGCAAGACTACTTGAATAAAAACTCATACAAGATAAAGAATCATATATATATATATATATATATATATATATCTTGACAGCAATATAGCCAAAGCTAGAATGGCAAATATATCAAAGTAAGAATACAAATGGCAACATGAGCTTTCATTGCAGTGGAAGATATAGGCCTATGGGAATTTAAAGAAATCAAGTCCAAGACAAAAATAAGAATCTTCAACTCAACTGTCAAGTCAGTCTTATTGTATGGCTCTGAAACATGGAGAATAACAAATACAATGACCAAGAAGTTATATACTTTCATAAATGGATCATTGCGTAGAAGTTTGTTGAAATGGTATGACAAAGTCACCGATGTGGAACTGATGACAAGAACCAGGTAAGTGGCAGTGCAACAAGAGATGAGAAGACGATGGTGGCGATGAAGAGGAGAAAACCTGTTGATAGCTTTACCAGACAGTCATTGTTCTTGACTCCCCAGAGTAAGAGAAGTACAGGTGGACAAAAAAACACAAGGAGACGAGAACTGTGAACATAAATTAAAATGACGAGGAAGGCATGGAGAAACCTGTCTGACCTTGACCTGGTGGTATGTGACAGGAGAACTAGGCATGTACCTGCTGAAGGCCTATGCTCCTTGGTGAGTTAAAGGGTGAATGAATGAATTTATTAACAACGTAAAAGTGAAGGTTTACCCTACAAGAGATGTATGTGACAGAAATAATAGTGAAGGAGTCTAGTAACAAAGTGAAGGTTTACAGTACAACAGATGTATGTGACAGAAATAATGGTGAAGGAGTCTAGTAACAAAGTGAAGGTTTACCGTACAAGAGATGTATGTGACAGAAATAATAGTGGAGTCTAGTAACAAAGTGAAGGTTTACTGTACAAGAGATGTATGTGACAGAAATAATAGTGAAGGAGTCTAGTAACAAAGTGAAGGTTTACTGTACAAGAGATGTATGTGACAGAAATAATAGTGGAGTCTAGTAACAAAGTGAAGGTTTACCGTACAAGAGATGTATGTGACAGAAATAATAGTGAAGGAGTCTAGTAACAAAGTGAAGGTTTTTCGTACAAGAGATGTATGTGACAGAAATAATAGTGAAGGAGTCTAGTAACAAAGTGAAGGTTTTCCGTACAAGAGATGTATGTGACAGAAATAATAGTGAAGGAGTCTAGAAACAAAGTAAAGGTTTTCCGTACAAGAGATGTATGTGACAGAAATAACAGTGAAGGAGTCTAATAACAAAGTGAAGGTTTCCTTTACAAGAGATGTATGCGACAGAAATAATAGTGAATGAGAGTCAAGTAACAAAGAGAAGGTATACCATACAAGAGTTGTATGTGAAAGAAATAATAGTGAAGGAGTCAAGTAACAAAGTGAAGGTTCACCATACAAGAGATGTGACAGAAATAATAGTGAAGGAGTCTAGTAACAAAGTTAAGGTTTACAATACAAGAGATGTATGTGACAGAAATAATAGTGAATGAGAGTCAAGTAACAAAGAGAAGGTTTACCATTCAAGAGATGTATGTGACAGAAATAACAGTGAAGAAGTCAAGTAACAAAGTGACGGTTTACCATACAAGAGATGTATGTGACAGAAATAATAGTGATGGAGTCTAGTAACAAAGTGAAGGTTTACCATACAAGAGATGTATGTGACAGAAATAATAGTGAAAGAGTCTAGTAACAAAGTGAAGGTTTACCGTACAAGAGATGTATGTGTGTCGTGAAACGAGTGTGTGTAACCCCACTACTTTGTTAAATCATTATGTCGGGATACAAATTTGCCCCAGCCAATCAACGCACAGAAGTAAAACGTCAAACCCGTGCTAACAAAAGGACATTTCTGGATGACCTTGCAAGACAGGCAGAAGAGGCAGCACTGAGAAATGAACAAAGCACAGTTTATAAAATAACTAAAGCTATCAGTGGAAAACGAGGTGCAAACAACATAACGTTAGTAAGAGACAAGCAAGGAAATCTCATCACCACAGCACAGGGGCAGGAAACAAGGTGGGCAGAGCACTTCAGAGAAACACTGAATAAGGAACCACCAGAGACTCAGCTGAATGTTCCTGAGGCTGAAAGTGACTTAGACGTAAATACAGACATTCCACGAAAAGAAGAAATTATCACAGCTATCAAAGGGCTAAAAAATGGAAAAGCGTCTGGTCACGACAATCTGAATGCTGAGCTATTCAAGACAGACCCTGAACTAGCAGCAGAACTATTAGAACCACTATTTGCACAAGTCTGGGAAACTGAGACAACACCAACAGAGTGGAGTAAAGGAACAATTGTCAAATTGCCCAAGAAGGGCGACCTTGCAGACTGCAACAACTGGAGAGGAATTACCCTCCTCTCAGTTCCCAGCAAAATACTAGGCAGGATAATCATCCAGAGAATTTCAAAAGCAGTTGACCATAAACTGAGGAAAGAACAAGCGGGCTTCAGAAAGAACAGAAGATGTGCAGATCATATATTTGCCCTCAGGAACATTATAGAGCAGTGCTCAGAATGGCAGAGACAGCTGTACATTAACTTTGTTGATTTTGAAAAGGCTTTCGACAGCATACACAGGGACAGCCTATGGAAAATTCTGAGGGCTTATGGAATTCCCAGCCGCATTGTTTCCATTATAAAAAGCCTCTATTCTAACTTTACGTGCAGTGTTGGATCGAGTAATGTAACTTTCGAAGTGAAAACAGGAGTACGACAGGGATGCCCCTTATCAACAACATTATTTTTGACAGTCATAGATTGGGTGATGCGCCAGACAACAGAGGGCAGTCCAAGAGGAATTAGATGGACAACGTTTTCTACACTGGAAGATTTGGAATATGCAGATGACATTGCACTGCTCGCGCATTCACACCAACACATTCAAGACAAAACTGATAGACTGAATAAGTATGGCCAGCAGGTTGGCCTGAACATCAATCTGAAGAAGACAGAGGTCATGACACTAAATGTGGGCAATCCTGAGCCAATAACAGTAAGGAACCAGAAGTTAGAACAGACAGACACATTTACTTACCTAGGAAGCATAGTAACACCTGACGGCGGAACAAGCAAGGACATTAACAACAGAATGAATAAAGCGAGAACAGCCTTTGCTATTCTCAACAACATTTGGAAGTCTTCCCAGTACAGCACTAACACCAAATTAAGACTGTATGAGAGCTGCGTACTTTCTGTGCTTCTCTATGGTGCGGATTGTTGGAGAGTAACAGAGAAGGAAATGTCGAAACTGTCCTCCTTCCACACAATCTGCCTAAGGAAAATTCTCCGAATCTTTTGGCCAAACACCATCAGCAACCAAGAACTACTTATTCGGAGTAACCAGGAGGACATGCACACCATCATAGCTGGCAGACGCTGGAGTTGGGTTGGCCATGTCCTCAGAAGGGACCCTGATACCATCGCAAGAACAGCTATGCTATGGACCCCCGAGGGAAAGCGAAAGAGAGGCCGACCAAAAACAACTTGGCGGAGAACTGTGGAAGCTGAGATGCAAAGAATGAACCACAGTTGGGGCACTGTACGAAGGATGGCCGCCGACCGAGCAAAGTGGAATCAATTTGTTGCTGCCCTACAAGACGCCACCAGGCGTGATGGCCGCTGACTGCTTTGACGGTTGGCGGTTATGGATCAAAGAAAATCAACGCACAGTTGCTGAGCCGGAATAAATTACAAGAAGTTACGCCAGGAAAAAAACTTAAGCCCTGTTTTTTTCGGATGTGGGTCGCGGCCATCTTGTTCACGCAGGATGGCAGAAAAAACAATAAAATTAGGCTGTACGACGCTTGGGACTAAACTGCAGGAAACCAACCAAAAGCTTTGCTTAAGCATTCATCTACCTATATAATCGGGCGAGATTTTATGCAAAAGCACGCAACCCGACACAAAGCCAGAGAGACGACCGACTGAATAAGAGGAGCTGTCAACTTTGATTTATAACTTACCTGGAGTGCATTGACCTGCAGCCTGCTTCACTAAGTCGAGTCAAAACCTGGCCGGTTTAAAAAATCTTAGAGGGTAAATATAATTCACTATAAACTGGTAGGAAAATAGGTACAGCAGGTCTATAATGTTGGTATTTGTTGTGTGTCATTTATAATACCCACACCTGTATATATTTAATATATTTTGGTTCACTTTGAATATATCAGGTTACTGATTGTATCTTGGGGGAATTAGGTATGATTGTATTTCCTAATATGATTGAATAGACGAAGACTAATAGGACTCATACTTCAATCTATTGTCTCCTATAGCTTCAGTCTATTATCTCAGATAAAACCAACTGAAATATAACCAAAACAGTCCTTGTTAGGACTCAATCTATTGTCTCATCTAACATCAATCTATTGTCTCCTATAACTCCCACCTGATATATCACCAAACAGTCCTCGTCTCATATACTCCTATCATAAGAACATAACAATATTGTTAGGATATATGTTACCAGCTTGTATAGCACGTGTCAGAGAGGGTCTGGTATATTATAGGGGGAAGGAAATGGTTGTATCACACCTAGGTGTACATATTATTGGATGTATTCATGTATTGAATTTATATTATGGGATGTATTCATGTATTGAATTTATATTATTGAATGTATTCATGCATTGAATTTATATTATTGAATGTATCCATGCATTAGTTTATCAGAAAGAATGTTTTGCAAGTAGACACCTGTATTGTCTCGCTATTGCTAAATCATACTGAGCCATGTTGTCATTCATCCTACATGCAGACACCTGAGACACGCTCATTTCACCCACACTAGAAATAGGTGGGCTTGAGGACAGAAATTAGCCCCTATTTTTCCTTGTTACAGGTTTTATTCGTGTCATCAAAAATGAGATCGTGGGTCGTCAATCCAGCTGCCTGGAACTCCGCAGGAGCAGAGAGATTGCACAGAATCTACATCTTTGGTCCCCCTCAGTCTTGGGTGGGCTAAAGGAACGATCCTCAGCCGTTGTTGTGTGAACCAAACAAAGAAGAACAGACCTTAGAGAGATGAGTACACATTAGTACCATTTCTGTCAGCATTGTGAGCAAAAGTTAGTGTCAGTGACGAGAAAGAGATTTAGCGTAGAAAGAGACAAGATTAACAGCATAGCTAATAATTGTTATAGACGTAATTAACAGCACAGCTGATACCTGTACTATAAGTGAATAACAGCACAGCTGATATAATTTTTTGTTCCTATAATTGGAAAACTTGTAATATATTTATATATCTATATAAATATTTGTAAATCATATGTAAACTTACAAATCCATTACATTCCATTTTTCAACATTCACCCTTCAGCACAAGAGTAGATAGTGTATATACTAAATAAATAATAAGGAAATTGTATTTGAAGACTTGTCAATTTTATCATTGTTAAGTAAAATCTGTTTCCTTGTCTTAATATCACAGTTAGTCACACAGCGGAGGTGGCAAGTTATGTCGGTCTCCTCTCTACTAATGTTTTGAGATCAGATCATTCACAGCCGTAACTAATTCGTGATACCAGTAGTTCTCTCAGACACTGGGACTTAACCATTTTCTGCAGAAATTCTATTTCTGTAATTGTCAGTACTATACTGATCCAAGAGCCAAATAAAATTCTCACGCCACAATGTGACAGAAATAATAGTGAAGGAGTCTAGTAACAAAGTGAAGGTTTACCATACAAGAGATGTATGTGACAGAAATAATAGTGAAGGAGTCAAGTAACAAAGTGAAGGTTTACCATTCAAGAGATGTATGTGATAGAAATAATAGTGACGGAGAGTCTAGTAACAAAGTGAAGGTTTACCATACAAGAGATGTATGTGACAGAAATAATAGTGTAGGAGAGTCTAGTAATAAAGTGAAGGTTTACCATACAAGAGATGTATGTGGCAGAAATAATAGTGAAGGAGTCAAGTAACAAAGAGAAGGTTTACCGATCAAGATATGTATGTGACAGAAATAATATTGAAGGAGTCTAGTAACAAAATGAAGGTTTATCGTACAAGAGATGTATGTGACAGAAATAATAGTGAAGGAGTCATGTAACAAAGTGAAGATTTACCATACAAGAGATGTATGTGACAGAAATAATAGTGAAGGAGAGTCTAGTAACAAAGTTAAGGTTTACTGTACAAGAAATGTATGTGACAGAAATAATAGTGAAGGAGTCAAGTAACAAAGTGAAGGTTTACCAAACAAGAGATGTATGTGATAGAAATAATAGTGCAGGAGTCTAGTAACAAAGTGAAGGTTTTCCGTACAAGAGGCGTATGTGAATGAAATAATAGTGAAGGAGTCTAGTAACAAAGTGAAGGTTTACCATACAAAAGATGAATGTGACAGAAATAATAGTGAAGGCATCAAGTAACAAAGTGAAGGTTTTCCATACAAGAGATGTATGTGACAGAAATAATAGTGAAGGAGTCTAGTTACAAAGTGAAGGTTTACTGTACAAGAGATGTATGTGATAGAAATAATAGTGAATGAGAGTCAAGTAACAAAGAGAAGGCTTACCATTCAATAGATGTATGTGATAGAAATAATAGTGAAGGAGTCTAGTAACAAAGTGAAGGTTTACCATACAAGAGATGTATGTGACAGAAATAATAGTGAAGGAGAGTCTAGTAACAAAGTGAAGGTTTAGTAACAAAATGAAGGTTTACCATACAAGAAATGTATGTGACAGAAATAACAGTGCTGGAGTCAAGTAACAAAAAGAAGGTTTACCGTACAAGAGATGTATGTGAGAGAAATAATAGTGAAGGAGTCAAGTAACAAAGTGAAGGTTTACCATACAAGAGATGTATGTGACAGAAATAATAGTCTTCTTCTTTCGTTCGCTTGAACTATATTGTCTATATCTGCAATGTTGTTTCTTGTATAAACTTCACTGTCTTTTGTAGTTATTCAAGATATTTTCGAGCTCTAATTTTTTGCTGTAGCCGTCTTTTTTACTATTGACAGAAATAATAGTGAAGGAGAGTCTAGTAACAAAGTGAAGGTTTACCATACAAGAGATGTATGTGAAAGAAATAATAGTGAAGGAGTCAAGTAACAAAGTGAAAGTTTACCGTACAAGATATGTATGTGATAGAAATAATAGTGAAGGAGTCTAGTAACAAAGTGAAGGTTTTCCATACAAGAGATGTATGTGACAGACATAATAGTGAAGGAGTCTAGTAACAAAGTGAAGGTTTACCGTACAAGAGATGTATGTGACAGAAATAATAGTGAAGGAGTCTAGTAACAAACTGAAGGTTTACCATACAAGAGATGTATGTGACAGAAATAATAGTGAAGGCGTCAAGTAACAAAGTGAAGGTTTTCTGTACAAGAGATGTATGTGACAGAAATAATAGTGAAGGAGTCTAGTAACAAAGTGAAGGTTTACCGTACAAGAGATGTATGTGACAGAAATAATAGTGAATGAGAGTCAAGTAACAAAGAGAAGGCTTACCATTCAATAGATATATGTGATAGAAATAATAGTGAAGGAGTCTAGTAACAAAGTGAAGGTTTACCATACAAGAGATGTATGTGACAAGAAATAATAGTGAAGGAGAGTCTAGTAACAAAGTGAAGGTTTAGTAACAAAGTGAAGGTTTACCATACAAGAAATGTATGTGACAGAAATAACAGTGCAGGAGTCAAGTAACAAAAAGAAGGTTTACCGTACAAGAGATGTATGTGACCGAAATAACAGTGAAGGAGTCAAGTAACAAAGTGAAGGTTCACCATACAACAGATGTATGTGACAGAAATAATAGTGAAGGAGAGTCTAGTAACAAAGTGAAGGTTTACCATACAAGAGATGTATGTGACAGAAATAATAGTGTAGGAGAGTCTAGTAATAAAGTGAAGGTTTACCATACAAGAGATGAATGTGGCAGAAATAACAGTGAAGGAGTCAAGTAAGAAAGAGAAGGTTTACCATTCAAGATATGTCCAGAAATAATATTGAAGGAGTCTAGTAACAAAGTGAAGGTTTATCGTACAAGAGATGTATGTGACAGAAATAATAGTGAAGGAGTCAAGTAACAAAGTGAAGGTTTACCGTACAAGAGATGTATGTGATAGAAATAATAGGGAAGGAGTCTAGTAACAAAGTGAAGGTTTTCCATACAAGAGATGAATGTGACAGAAATAATAGTGAAGGCGTCAAGTAACAAAGTGAAGGTTTTCCGTACAAGAGATGTATGTGACAGAAATAATAGTGAAGGAGTCTAGTAACAAAGTGAAGGTTTACCATACAAGAGATGTATGTGACAGAAATAATAGTGAATAAGAGTCAAGTAACAAAGAGAAGGCTTACCATTCAACAGATATATGTGATAGAAATAATAGTGAAGGAGTCTAGTAACAAAGTGAAGGTTTACCATACAAGAGATGTATGTGACAGAAATAATAGTGAAGGAGAGTCTAGTAACAAAGTGAAGGTTTACCATACAAGAGATGTATGTGAGAGAAATAAAAGTGAAGGAGTCTAGTAACAAAGTGACGGTTTATCGTACAAGAGATGTATGTGACAGAAACATTAGTGAAGGAGTCTAGTAACAAAGTGAAAGTGAAGGCTTACCATACAAGAAATATCTAAGAGTGCATGAGGCAACTATTGTGACTGTGCATGAGGCAACTATTGTGACTATGTGCATGAGGCTAGCTACCTTATGATGTAAAACAAATAGCTAGAAAAACCACTGATACAAGAGCATGTGAATACTTGATGCAGGCTTCCAGTATAGGGACCAGCTATAGTGGTGGCTTCTATAAGGAGCGATATGGAACATGATGATGATGATTGTGGAACTTATGGAAAACACCAAACAAGTATCAGTGGAACAAGAGGTGAGGAGAAGTTGGTGCTAGATAGGACACACACTGAGGAAACCAGTAAACACCAGACAACTACCAACTGAACAAGAGGTGAGAAGTTGGTGCTAGATAGGACACACACTGAGGAAACCAGTAAACACCAGACAACTACCAACTGAACAAGAGGTGAGAAGTTGGTGCTAGATAGGACACACACTGAGGAAACCAGTAAACACCAGACAACTACCAACTGAACAAGAGGTGAGGAGAAGTTGGCGCTGGATAGGACACACACTGAGGAAACCAGTAAACACCAGACAACTACCAACTGAACAAGAGGTGAGGAGAAGTTGGCGCTGGATAGGACACACACTGAGGAAACCAGTAAACAGCAGACAACTACCAACTGAAAAAGAGGTGAGAAGTTGGTGTTGGATATGACATACACTGAGGAAACCAGTAAACACCAGACAACTACCAACTGAACAAGAGGTGAGGAGAAGTTGGCGCTGGATAGGACACACACTGAGGAAACCAGTAAACACCAGACAACTACCAACTGAACAAGAGGTGAGGAGAAGTTGGTGCCAGTAACACACACTGAGGAAACCAGTAAACAGCAGACAACTACCAACTGAACAAGAGGTGAGGAGAAGTTGGTGCTAGATAGGACACACACTGAGGAAACCAGTAAACACCAGACAACTACCAACTGAACAAGAGGTGAGGAGAAGTTGGCACTGGATAGGACACACACTGAGGAAACCAGTAAACACCAGACAACTACCAACTGAACAAGAGGTGAGAAGTTGGTGCTAGATAGGACACACACTGAGGAAACCAGTAAACACCAGACAACTACCAACTGAACAAGAGGTGAGGAGAAGTTGGTGCTAGATAGGACACACACTGAGGAAACCAGTAAACACCAGACAACTACCAACTGAACAAGAGGTGAGGAGAAGTTGGTGCTAGATAGGACACACACTGAGGAAACCAGTAAACACCAGACAACTACCAACTGAACAAGAGGTGAGGAGAAGTTGGTGCTAGATAGGACACACACTGAGGAAACCAGTAAACACCAGACAACTACCAACTGAACTACTAGAAGGACACACACTGAGGAAACCAGTAAACACCAGACAACTACCAACTGAACAAGAGGTGAGGAGAAGTTGGTGCTGGATAGGACACACACTGAGGAATCCAGCAAACAGCAGACAACTACCAACTGAACAAGAGGTGAGAAGAAGTTGGTGCTGGATAGGACACACACTGAGGAAACCAGTAAACACCAGACAACTACCAACTGAACAAGAGGTGAGAAGGTGGTGCTAGATAGGACACACACTGAGGAAACCAGTAAACACCAGACAACTACCAATTGAAAAAGACGTGAGAAGGTGGTGCTAGATAAGACACACACTGAGGAAACGAGTAAACAGCAGACAACTACCAATTGAACAAGAGGTGAGAAGGTGGTGCTAGATAAGACACACACTGAGGGAAACCAGTAAACAGCACATAAAGTGGTACTCGTTCTGGAAACCCAGTGTAAAAGAAAAAGGAGACCCAAAAAAAAAACATGGACACAGAAATTTTTGAGATAAAGGATTAGTAAGACACATAAAGACCATGAATGGATGGCACAGAAAAGCCCAGTGATAACTTTCTGAAGGTCCATGCTCCATAAGGAATTGAGAGATGAACAATAAATAAATGAATCCCATTTCGTGAATTCTCATGCTGCCCAGTGATCAAGAGATGCTGCATGGCTTTTGTAATACAAAGATGAGATAACGTTCACAACATGTAATCCAGAGATAAGATGAAATAACACACACAACATGTTATATACAAATAAGAGAGATAACATTCACAACATGGCAGCTGAATGTAATAGGTCCCCTGTATTGTTTGTCTCTTGCCTCTATCATATACTCCAATGGTTTACTTCACATTGACTTCTTAGCTCCACTATACACTCCAAAGGCTTACTTCACATTAACTTCTTTACATGCACTACCTTCCGTATTGAAATATTCTTCCTATCATTTTGTCCTCAATCTTTCTTTTTATTTGGTTTCCAAAGACATTTCAGGCAAGTCTTATTGACAGAAAAAAAGTAAGTTTTTTTCTGATTTTGATCACTTTTATTAATTCTGTTATTACTGCTAGTTTTCCACAGATCTTTAATTTATTATTTCTGGAAGAGAAAAACATGTTTAATACTACATTTAAATTGTTTTCTAAATCATGGTATTTTACTTCTCACAATTATTTTTCTACAATGAGGTACACATTTGTGTAAAGCGTCAGCTAAACCCACCTTATCACTTCCCTACCTTATCTCTATCAATAAATGTTCCCTGCTACCCATCTACTTAACCACGGACAGCAGCTTCAGAATGTATAAACCTTTATATCAGATTGGCTGTTATCTTCACAATGAAGACCTCTTTCGCAATGATTCATATGAATACTAACAGCAACTTCAAGTTTTGTTGCTAAAAGTGAATCATTAAAAACATTCTGCTAAGGGATGACTGGTTTTACAAGATCAAACTCTTTTTTCATTCAACTCTGAATGTTGTCAGAAAAGACTTTTTTATTTTGTCATGATTTCTGCTTGCCGTCACAATAAGACACTTAACTCTTTTTCTATCAACTCTACCTGATGTCACAACTCAGCTCTTTTTCCACCAATTCAGCTTGTTGTCACAATGTATTTATAACATTCCTCTTCTCATAAAATGGGCTACCTTTTTCTAATAGGTATAAATAGCTGTCTTTGCTCTTCACAATATTTCACTACATTATCACTAACCTTTATTAACAAACATGGACATCTGTTTTATTGACAGTGATCTAGTTTATTTACTGGTTGTCCATAGTTCACTTCTTTGTGACAGGTTTTACTCCATATGAAGGCTTTTAAGATTTGCTTTCTAATCAGATTAAGACAACTGGTGTCATTCTGTAGTGACATCTGGGAGAACTAAATTGTGGGCATCTCAAACTTTCTTGAAAGGAAATCAATTCAGTTTACAGATTTCATCAACAAATAATCATGAAAATTGTACACAACAAAAATATGATGAAAGTAAGAGTGAATATGTAGCATGATATTAAACTGTGCAGGTACGGTACATGCATACCTGGAAAAATAAATTTTTCTAGTTTTACTTTTTCAAACAGTTTTTTTTTTTTAAAAGGAGGTGAGGCATAAACTTTTCACGTTTAAAGAATTTGTGCCACAATATAGTTCATTATTCTCCCAAGGGAAACCTGATTTGGTTATAGCCAGATTTTCTCATGCCTGCATTCTTACTCCTTATAAAACAAACTTATTTGCCAAGTTTAAAAAATTATAACAATTCAAAGTATTTTTCAGCAAATTTTGATGCCTGAATAAAACTATAAAACCTAAAACCTGCCTGGATCAGAAATAGTTAAATCACATTTTAATAAGTATAAACTCAGGGTAATTAAAAATATTTAACGTAGTTTTATTAAATTTATGTCGAAGAAATAAAATTTTTAAGAAGTAAATCAGTCCGAGCACTTTTCTTCTAGATTTTCAGATAATCTCAAGTTTGTAAATGACATATAAAAAAAAAAAAAAAAAGGTAAAGGAACCCGTTACACGCCCATTTAGGCATATTGGGAATATGGTGTTAGGCCCATATTATCTTGACCGTCGGCACACGAGGGGTGATGTGGTCGGCATCACGCCGGCCGCCTTAACCTTCCCAGAGTAGCTCTGGTACCCATTTGGGGCTGGGTCGACCCAGGAGCCGTTTGTGGCCTAAAAATTTTTCCGCCTCATCTGGGGATCGAACCATAGACCACTGCGCTAGGAAGCCAGTGCACTAACCACTATGCTACCGCGGCTCCATAAATGACATATAGTTTGCTATTATTTTTGAAGTAAAACTGTGTTTTTTGGGTTTATCAGATTTGTTTGAGCAGGTTTTCACTTCTTTGTCTGTACTAAATCACGTAACATTTTTGTTGTAACTATTTTGAGTTACTTTGATAGGTACTCAATTGTCAGAGTATTTGTTTTTTTTTTTATCTGAATACTGCAGCTGTAAAAGTGAACACTTAAAGGTCTAGTGACTTTAACTGAGTAATTTTCTATTGATAAACAGTGCAATGTGAGAAGACAATTAATTATTGTTGTCCAGCAGACATAGGAGTCTGTGAGTACCATGAGTATCCAGTAGTATGGAATTATCTATTATTGATTAAGGATTTGTGACAGGATATCACCTTGTCTTACACCAGTGATATCCTGTCACCTTATCTTTTCATACTCCTCATGGACGATGTTATCAAGGCATGTAAGGAGAAAACAAGAAAGTATTCAGTGAGGTACTGGAAGATGAGACAGGTATGTATTTCAGAGCTGGCATTTGCTGATGATGTTGCCCTGATTGCTAAATCAGAGGCACATCTCCAATCCAACCTGCAAGTATGGAAGGAAGAGCTGGAGAAGAGAAGGATGGTCATAAGCAGCTCTAAAACAAAACCCATGGTGATATCACGAGAAGAAAGAAGACATCAGATAAAGCTGGGAGAACAGGTCCTGGAGCAGGTCGACCACTTTAAATATCTCGGAGCTATTATAGACCGAAAGGGAGGCATCAAAGAAGAGTTGGCCACTCGAAAAGCTGCAGCTGGGAGACTTTTTCAGGCCATAAATCGAGGATTCCTCAGCAAGAGAGAGGTTGGTAAGAAAACGAAGATGGCTGTATACCGCTCCACCTATGTCCCAGTCTTGACATATGGATGCGAGTCATGGTCAATGACTACAACCCACAAAAGCCAAATCCAAACCTCAAAAATGAGGTATCTGAGGAAGGTGGTTGAAGTAACAAGAAGAGACATGGTCCGCAACCAGACTATCGGTACGTCAAGGCCTAAAATCCCACCCCCTGCAGACCCAAGTAGAACAGTCCCAACTAAGATGGTTTGGCCATGTCTGCAGAATGGGAGAAGATCGGCTGCCACGACAAGCATGGGAAACAAAGAGCCAGGGATCCAGACCCCCAGAGTTCGCTGGGAGGACAACATTAGACAATCTTTGAAGGACCGAGGACTAGAATGGAACCAGGCCAGGAGGAAGACAGCCAATAGGATAGTCTGGCGCTCTCTCTTCCAAACCTCTACACCTTACGGTAGAAGGGGAACGAGTAAGTAAGTAAGATTAAGGATTTGTGCTTCATGTAGCACTTGGGGGTCTCTGAGGAGATCAAAGAAAAAATAAGGCTACTGTTCCCTGAAGTATTCTTCATGAGGCTATTAATACGAAGTTCTACGTGAGGCTGACAACCTCCTCATGTAAGAAACATTACTACAGAAAATACCCCTGCAAAAATACATGAATGCTTTAGTGCAGGATTACTGGGGGACCAGCTGTGTGGTATGCTCCATGGGGGGCAAACAGGAAAGGATGATGATGATTAAGGATTATATAGCTGTAAATTTGTCTGAACTGTACGTAGGATTAAGGATTATATAGCTGTAAATTTGTCTGAACTATACGTAGGATTAAGGATTATATAGCTGTAAATTCGTCTGAACTGTACGTAGGATTAAGGATTATATAGCTGTAAATTTGTCTGAACTGTATGTAGGATTAAGGATTATATAGCTGTAAATGTGTCTGAACTGTACGTAGGATTATGGATTATATAGCTGTAAATTTGTCTGAACTGTATGTAGGACTTTGTTACTGTTTATTTCACCATCAGCTACAACAACAGCCTAGAAGCCAAAGTAAATTCTGTTAAGTATTACTACACAATTTTCAAACTACCGACCTCTTAACATCATACATAAAATAATAGACTGGTGACAAGGATTTTTTTCAAGAATTCACAAGAATCAAGTGTCCACAAAGCATACCTTGTTTGTTTTTTTTTTTAACTTTTTAATGGGTTTAAATGCAAAAATAAATGTTAAAAAGTTTTGTTTTTTAAATCTCCCTTTTTTAAAACTTCTGTATACCTAGATTAGATGCATGAGAATCATTTCTTGTTCTAGAATAGATTCCAGACTGCAAGGTCTTTTATATTTGGACTTGCGCCTTAATATAACTGATGGCCTTGTGTCTAGGCCTCACAAATATGAGGCAATACTCCTATTTTTTTTTTTAAAATGTTCTAGAATACTTTTTGTTGCATGGGCTATTCTGTTCCTTATTTCTGAGTTTCCCTTTGAATCTGATATTATTTACATAAGTCAGAGGTTTTCAAACTGTGCGTCGCGGCTCCCAGGGGCATCGCGGCCCTCGGCTTAGGGCGTCGCGGTGGCTTGGGAAAAGTGTTGGGCTCGATATTAATATCTTTTTGGGTACAATTGCTTATATATAATATATAGTATAGAGAGGAGCCGCGGTGATTTATGCACAGGTCAAGGGAGCCGCGGACCAAAAAAGTTTGAAAACCTCTGACATAAATCTCTGGCCTGTCTTCTTTATTTTTAATGTGTGCTTTTTTTTTTTCTTCTGTTTTTTTGTATTTGCACACACACACACAAAAAATGGTAAAGCTAGCTCCACAGCAGATACTGGCGTAGGGGGGAGGTTAGTGTTAGAGACTTTACTAGGTTTCAGCTTTATGAGGTAGGGTATGGTATGACCAGTCCGCTACCTTACTGCCTCTGCCTTCTTTAACACAAGAGCAGAGTCAGGTACCCATTTACAAGTGGGTACAATGGAGCACGGTGCTAGCTAGCTGCGAACCTGGTAAATGTACCACTAGAAGCAAGCACTCTAACCACTTATCACTTATCAATTCTGTTTCTTAGACCTGGCCAATGATTCTACTTTCTTCTTTGTTTTTACTTTTTATTATTATCATATCAGTCCACAGTTGATAAATAAGTTTAACCAGCAGAGGAGTTCACATGCAGCTTGGCCATCTGTTGACCACAAAAGAAAGTTCAGATACAGCAGGTGAAGAAGCATGAATGCAACAAGATAAAACCTATCATTCTAACAAGATTCTGAAAACCCCCATAACAAAAAGAAACACCAAATGAACACATTGTAGTTCCTAGGAGACTCTGATGAGACAACTAATAAGAGGTGATTACTATAAGTTTGTGTATGGGACTGGTAACCTTGTCATGTAAAATAAATTCCTGCAGACACCAACACCGCAAGAGAATGTCCTTTATCATAACTTCCAGAACGGGTCATCTGCAATAGTGGCTCTATGCTACACATGGAGTGAAAAAGGAGATGATGATGTTTCCAGAACAACAGCAACAAAACAAACTAACACAGCTGATAAAGACACAATAAGAGAAATGGTCAGTAAAAATTGTAGCAGAGATAAAAAAAAAGGATGCTTAAGACAGACAAGTATAGAAAAAATACAATATTCAAAAATGACCAACACAAAACTACCACCGTTAAACCAGTGAAAAAAAAAAAGAAACCAGAAATGAAATACTCATGAAAATAAGATGTCTGAAAAATGCACCTGATAAGATAAGATGTGAATAGCATCTAATAAGAAATGAAAACATGATAAATATTTACCAACACAAAATTACCACAGTAAAAACTGGGAACAGAAGAATAAACCAGAAATTAAATACTCATGAAAATAAGTTGTCTCGGAAATGCAGCTGATAAGATAACATGTGAACAGCACTTAATAAGAAATGAAAAGATGACAAATATTTACCAGCACAAAAATAGCACTGTTAAACCTGGGTACAAATAGATAGATACATTGTAGGGATGGATCTCAAACAATGAAAAGATGACAAATATTTACCAGCACAAAAATAGCACTGTTAAACCTGGGTACAAATAGATAGATACATTGAAGGGATGGATCTCAAACAATCAGAAGCTAGGGGGATTGTGAATGTAACACCAGAATAGAAGCAGGTTAAAGACCACACTAAAACCAGGACTTTCAAAATTGGCAGGATGGATGAGGACTGGGCTATAGCCTCATGGTCAAAGACTATCCAAAGGTGCCCAACTGACTGGCAAAACTAAAAATTATATTATTCCAGCTCAGAGGCCTCGCACAATTGTGACCACTGCCTCAGAACTATATGAAATGATAATCACAACTATATGACATGATAATTACAACCATATGAAATGATAGTCACAACTATATAATACTCACAACTGTATGAGGTGATAATCACAACTATATGAGATGATAATCACAACTATATGAGATGATAATCACAGCTATATGATATGATAAACACAACTTTATGAGAAGATAATCACAGCTATGTGACATGATAATCACAACTATATGACATGATAATCACAGCTATATGAGATGATAATTACAACTATAAGAGATGATAATCAAAACTATATGAGATGATAATCATAGCTATAAGAAATGATAATCATAGCTATATGAAATGATAATCACAAATATATGAGATGATAATCACAGCTGTATGACATGATAATCACAGCTATATGAGATGATAATCACAAATGTATGAAATGATAATCACAACTATATGACATGATAATCACAGCTATATGAGATGATAATCACAGCTATATGAGATGATAATCAGAGCTATATGACAAGATACTCACAACTATATGACAAGATAATAATAACTATATGAGATGATCACCACAACTATATGAAATGATCATCACAACTATATGAAATGATAATCACAACTATATGACGTGATAATCACAATTATGTGACATGATAATCACAACTACGTATATGAGATGATAATCACAACTATATGACATGATAATCACACCTATATGAGATGATAATCACAGCTATATGACATGATAATCACAGCTATATGACATGATAATCACAACTATATAATAATCACACCTATATGAAATGATAATCCCAACTATATGAAATAATAATCACACCTATTTGACATGATAATCACACCTATATGAGATCATAAATCAACTATCTCAAATGATAATCAAGCATGAAATCAAAGAATGAATGACTATACATTATCCATGAACAGTCATTCATAACTGGTGAGTCTTAAAAATGGTAATCTGAAAGTTCATCCTGGGTAGGAAATTTAATGTGAAAATTCATTTTGAAGTAATAATTTTTGTGTGTTTTTGTTTTCAGATTACATCAACCATAAATACATGAATAAATTTAGAATAGATACTCAGTCATAGTAAAAATATAAAAAGTAAAACATGCATATAAGTTGCTAAAGCTCCAACAAGAACATAACAAAGGATCTAAGGAAATAAAAATTCCCAGCAACAAGACACTTCTCGGACTACAACTCAGAATGGGTTACTTCAGAATCTTACTATGCAGAATGTCAAGACAATTATATAAAGAATTTCCTACTACAATGTAAGAGGTACGAACAACAGAGAATCCCAATATTAGATTATTTATAGGAATGCAATTCACCCATAACTGTACAATAGGCATTAGGAATAGACAGACATAAGAAACTGTATTTAACAAATAGTATTGATAATCATCATCAAAGTCTAAAACAAAATCCATGATGATATCACGAGAAGAAAGAAGACATCAGATTAAGCTGTGAGAACAGGTCCTGGAGCAGGTCGACCCCTTTAAATACCTCAGAGCTATTATAGACCGAAAGGGAGGCATCAAAGAAGAGTTGGCCACTCGAAAAGCAGCAGCTGGGAGACTTTTTCAGGCCATAAATCGAGGATTCATCAGCAAGAGAAAGGTTGGTAAGAAAACAAAGATGGCTGTATACAGCTCCACCTATGTCCCAGTCTTGACATATGGATGCAAGTCATGGGCAATGACTACAACCCACAAAAGCCAGATCTAAACCTCAGAAATGAGGTATCTGAGGAAGGTGGTTGAAGTAACAAGAAGAGAAATGGTCCGCAACCAGACAATACAGCAAGGCTTAAAATCCCACCCCCTGCAGACCCAAGTAGAACAGTCCCAACTAAGATGGTTTGGCCATGTCTGCAGATTGGGAGAAGATCGGCTACCACAACAAGCATGGGAAACAAAGAGCCAGAGATCCAGACCCCACAGGATGACCCAACGTCCGCTGGGAGGACAACACTAGACAATCTTTGAAGGATCGAGGACTAGAATGGAACCAGGCCAGGAGGAAGACAGCTGATAGGATAGTCTGGCGCTCTCTCTTCCAAACCTCTACACCTCACGGTAGAAGGGGAACGACTAAGTAAGTAAGTATCATCATCAAAGTCCTTTGAGTTCCATATGAAGCATTGAGCCACCATGGTACCCTTAAAGCCTACAACAAGCATTCACATGCTCTTGCTGCGGTGGTTAAAAAGTTTATAACAAGATCATAAATTAATATATAATGGTTTGTGGGGGTATGGTGGAAATGTAAATGTCTAGTGATGTTCTAGTAATACATATACTAATGTCAAATAAAAAGTAAATTAAATATTAACCCAAACACCCCACACTTTCCCACACCACACACACACCTTTCCCTTTTTTACCACAACAAGTAAAAAGAATTGACCATTTAGGATAAGAGAAAAGAAAAGCTCACAATTTGTAAGTTTTTAATTACTCTATTTACTACAGACATCTATTTACTACAGACATCTATTTACTACAGACATCTATTTACTACAGACATCTATTTACTACAGACATCTATTTACTACAGACATCTATTTACTACAGACATCTATTTACTACAGACATCTATTTACAATCTGAAAGGAAGACATTATATTATAACATGTTCACGGCTCAAACAAGAAAATGTCAGATATCTAGGGAATTGAAAATTCCCAGTAATAAGAAACTTCTCAGACTACAGCTGGGAAAAGGCTATTTCAGAGTAGAAGAACCTTCTGTGCAGGATGTCTTCAAGACAATAATATAGAGAATTTCTTGTTAAAATGTAAGAGGTATGAACAAATGAGAATCCCAATATTAGATTATTTGCAGGCATCAAATTTATCTATAAATATAGAAGAGGTGTTAAGAATAGACATAACTATGGAACTGCATAATATAGTCTAACAATATTTAACAAGAACAAAAGTTAATTATATATAATAATTGGGAAGGTGAAGGTCTGATGATGTTCTTACAATACATATGACTTATGGCAAGTGAAAGTCAATTAAATATCTAACTGGAAACACCAAGCCTTTACACCCCTCCCCCTGAATATTATTTTTGTTTGGTTTTGTTTCATTTTATCTCGTTTTTGCTTGTTTGGTTTGGTTGTTTTGTTTTGTTAACATGCAAGCAAAATTGGTAATTTTGATTTGCCCCATTTACAATGATTGGACAGATGTGATGCCACTTTCTCTTATCGGCAGTTGTTCATATTATTTGGAATTGAAAACAATATATATCCTAATTATAACCCATCAGAGGTTGAATGGGATATTTTTCATCTTAAAAAAAAGGACAGAGGGGGGATAATTTAAAAAAAAAGCAAATATTGACAATTAAACATTATTTTAAATAATGTTTAATTGTCGATATTTGCTTTGTTTTAAAATATTTATAAAATTATCGACTGTATATCCAAATTATAATCTGTCAATGGTTTAACTGATTCCGTACGTAAGATCTATTTAAAGACGCAAGGGCCGATCGCTGTGTCCGTATGATCTTTTAACATGATAATTTCCTGCATTAAAAAAAAGTGCGAAAGGTGGTGTGAAAGCTCATTTTAAAGTAGTAACGGTTTATTTCAAATCACAACAGCCATAAATAGGTCTGCATGAATAATATTAATAGTAGAAAAGATGCCCAGTTTTACTGTTAAATCTACAAAATAAATTATATAATAATAACATAACAAACAGACACACGCATATTACCTCGCCAGCATAGCTGTATTTAGCCTTGATTATCATTCTGTACAATCGTGTCCTATTTTCATCGTCAAACGGCATAGTCCCACTTAGAAGAATGTATGTTATCACACCTATTGCCCACAGGTCAACCTGGCAAGTATATGGTTTCTTTGCAAGAATCTCTGGCGCGATATATTCCGGAGTTCCACATGTGGTTTTCATGTGATTGTCCGGGCCTTTCAGCATTGCGCTGAGTCCGAAATCTGTGATCATGATCTTAGAATCATGACCCGGGTGATAGTAGAGTAAATTTTCTGGTTTGAGATCCCGATGTGTAATCCCTAGCCCGTGTAAATACTTTACCCCATCTAAGACCATTGTTAGTACTTTGGTAGCATCGCGTTCTGTGAAGCTACCTTTCGCAATGATGCGATCGAAAAGCTCGCCCCCCGTGGCTAGTTCCATCACCATGTACACTTTTTCTGGAGCTTCAAACACTTCCACTAATTGAATAATGTATATATGCTTTACCCTTCGTAAAACATTCAGTTCTGCTTCGAATACCTCTTTTCCCTGGATTTTATCAATCATTTTAATAGCGTACGGTTGTTTTGTCATTCGGTGTTCAACTCGCACAACTCTACTGAAGCTCCCTCGACCAATTAGTGCTTTAATATCGTATTTGGCAGTTACACGCGGATCAAATTTATCACGGTATTTTTTCACTTTTATATATGTCCTCGGTCCCTGCCCCTCGTTCGAGACATCGGGATCTGTGCTCGGTTGTCGATGTGTAGGATCTTTTGGTCCAAGATGGGTGTCCTTTTTGATGCCTGCATCTTGTCGGTTGTTCGTGGTTTTCGCATCCTGTCTAAAAACGGTTTCAACCAGGTGTGAGTTTGGTGGGGTTTCTGGCACCAACTTGGTGCTCATACAACCCATATCGTGCGGAAACTGTAGTTAAGTACTTGTGACATCCCTTTCCACACACGAAATACAACAAGCACTAAAACACGGGGGTAAATCGAGCACTAAAATGCACTGTTATTTCCGGATCCACATGGATTCCGCCATAATTTTTACACAGACTTGAAAGAAACAGGTGTGATAAACAAAGCCCGTCCGCGCCTGAAAATAGTTCCGAGTTACTTAATATGATTCAGAGTTTCACATCGCTGTAAAAGCTTTAAAAGGTTAAAAAAAAAACAAAAACAACGTTAGTATAAATATCTTCAAACGTTTATGCGAAGGTTGCTAATCAGAATGTTATATCCGTTTACGTTCTAGCGTATATACCTACTGGTGCCAGTTCAAGAAATAGAACTTTTTTTTTTTTTTTAATAACACGGTCAATGCGGGCACGTGATGCCATGACGTCATATGTTGTTACAACAGTTTAGATTTAAGCGAAGGGTATCAGTTTTGGGCGAACGAGGGAATCAGTTCTCTCGTAAATCTCTCGCTGTGATGAAGCGGTCGACCATATTTGATTACGTGAAAATTTCGCTGCAAGTTAAGCAGAGTTTGAATGATGCTATCGAAGTTTTTGATTTAGGAACGGTGCATTCTGGAGCCCGTTTTCTATCTTTTTTGTTTGTTTTGTTAAATAATGATCTAAGGATTGGTTCCCTATTGGAACATCTGACTCATCTTGCTCATCCCTAGAAAATCATAAATAACAAACTGTCACCTTGTGGCAGTGGAGTACTGAGGGGGTGCGTGGGGAGCAGTCCGCCCCAGCCAGGTAAAGAGTGCCACCAGACCACCAGACACTATTATGACATTACTGTACTGTTAAAAATATATTTGCATGCACACATATTTTTCTGTGCTTATTTATGGGCGACGGAGAGGTGCCAAGGGTAAGGGTAGAATCCGCCCAGGGGTGCCAAATACTTCACGTACTCCCCTGCCTTGTGGTTGCGTAAAAGCTCACTGTTTGTTTATTATTTAATTCAATAAACACCTTACGTTTCTTTACAATTTCTAATTTAAAGTTGTATGCCATATCTAATATTCTGATTTTATGACCAATCAACTTGTAGTTTAATATACAAACTGATAACTAAAATATATGCTTTTAACAAACGTTAAAAAATAAACATATTGATAAAATATAATGAGCTTAAAAAAATAATTTCGGAGGGTATAAAAAATAGAAATTAATTTTTAAATTTGGAAGGTTTCACTGGTATGATGGCACTTTATTTTCAGATCAATTTATGATCTATCATGGGCTCCACACTTTCTTTAATAGCTAGAGATAAGTCTTTCACGCCATATTAAAACGACAGAACTGGCCGTCCATTTTGAATCCAGATTAAATGAGCCGTACCTTGGCAAACTGGCTAAATGTAATGGTCTGGTCACGGAAGAGACTTGAAGTGTTCACAGCAGAAGTATTAGCTATAGAAGTAGGCACAAGAGGTCGAGTGGCCGTCTTGGTGTATGATCTACTGAAACAGTTGAGCCTGAACGGACGGTCAAGAACAACCTAAATGACGTGGGGAAGCTATTTAACTATTTGACTCCGGAATTATTTTCCACCCTGTGCCGTAATTTTAATTCGTGATAGACTAAAAACAACGCTCAGAGCGTTGTTTTGACACGGGTGTCAAATCTGACCAACGCTCTGAGCGTTGTTCCGGAGTCAAAGAGTTAACAAGCATCTCAATGGAAACGGGCTCTATAGTTAAGAAAAGTAAGCGGAACAGCCATCATCATTTTCCTTTGAGCTCATTGTGTAGCCACTCACGGGCTCTGGCAGGAGTGGTTTATGTAGGAATTTGTTTAACATGATGAGGTTACCAGCCTCATTTTAGTCGCCTTGTACGACATGCTTGATGGAGCAGTGGCCACATTCTTTCTTTGTCTCTTCAGAGACCCTCGGGAGCTGCACCAGGCAGCGGCGCAACATAACCTACTGACAATTTCACAACCGCCTCAAGTTGGTAGATTGGATAAAACTAGAAGTAAATAGCCCATTTGGACATTATAACCAAAGCGGTGCGGGTTCGAATCGCAGGAAGCCAGCACCAAGCATTCACACGCTCTTGTAGCAGTTGTTTCGGTAGCAATGTATTTAACATGATGAGGATGCCAGTCCCCATGCACAACCACCTCAAGTTGGCAGACTGGATAAAACGATAAGTGAATAGCCCATTTCGAAACATAACCATAGCGGTGCGGGTTCAAATCGCAGCGCGGGATATGAGAAAAACTCCACAAAAAGAGGATAAGGCTTGGTAGGCAAAAGGTCCGAAACCAGTGTATGACGAAGGGACCCTTTCTGATTGATTACCTCCCGTTGTAATGCTCTGTGTGGACTAGGATTTCTCAACTGGGGTTCCCCTAGGGTTCCACGAGAGATCTTGATTGAAAAATAAATAAATAAACGTCATTTTTTAAACTTTGAAAATGGGGGTGCCGGCATCCTCATAAAATTAAAGGATAGAATTCACTCTATGGCAATCGCCACTGGAAAATACTGCAATAACTTCTGTGCTGAAGCAGAAGCCATGAAACAGGCAGCTGAAACTCTTATTGAATGCAAAGCACAGGCAGAAAAACAGATAGTAATCTTTTCAGATGCCCTCTCAATAATATCAGCGCTGAAGAGCCACCAAACTAAAGGATTGAAAGATCTGATAATCTCCCTTGAAAGACTGGCCAAATGCTTCAAGAAGTGCACTATCCAGTGGATACCAGCCCATTGCAACATACCAGGAAATGAGGAGGCAGATAGACTTGCTAAGGAAGGAGGTGCCTTACAACAAAATGATATAGAGACAACTTACGCAACGGCAAAGACTACTATAAAGGCTACATTCAAGTCCAAATGGGAAAGAGAGCACCCGGGACATTTGAAAAATGATGCATATCATCAACTATCCAGAAAAGAACAGGTCATCATTTTTCGGCTACGCACTGGTCACAACAGATTGAGATACCATCTGTACCACAAATACAAAATTGGTGCAACAGATCTCTGCACCTGCGGTACCAGCCCAATGACAGTCGAACACCTGCTGCAATACTGCCCAACCTACAGTAATGAACGGAGTAGCATATGGCAACAACCCACTTCTGTCAACGAAAAACTGTTTGGAGATGTTGGGAACCTTGGGTTGACTACTGCCTTTATTAGAGTCATAAATGTGGAAGTCTGAAGGCGAACGAGGAAGAAGAAGAAGAAGAAACTTTGCACGCAGGGCGATGTTAGCGCGCGCAGTGGTGGGCAATTACCGAACAGCTACGTATGGCCGTGCAATAGTACCGAGTTTACTCTTGCACATACCATATTTCATTAGCATCCTGTAGAATATAAATTTGTAATAAGACTTTTAGGCATACTCGGATAAGGTTGACTTGCATTAGAGTTTATATCCTTTGTGGGGATGGGTGATGCGAGAGAAGCTATGGCTTCCCAAATGTTTCAGCCCACATATGTTGTGGGGGTGTTCTTATTGGAATCACTTGCTCTATAGTGATATTCTTTAAATAAATATCATATATGTTTCTAATATGGCGTTTACTTTTCTATAATGTGCTTTTGATTATTTGTTGGAGGTGCAAAGTACTTTAGATTTATGCACTATTCATGTGAATCTAAGAGTTTCCAAGTGTTGTCCAGGACTAGATGGGGTCGGAGTGGCTAACAGGTTTGGCGTCCACCTCGAATTCTAGAAGTACCGGGTTTGATTCCCAGTACAGGGAATATAATTTATCGACATTTTTTTTCAGAACCAGTGGTCCTAATGATGTCATACTCCCCCCTGGTCCCCAGGGTGGTGAGAACGAATGTCTAGCCTTCTCAGATAAGGGCGAAAAAATAGGAGGTACCGTGTGCAAGTTGCGCACATTAAAAATCACAAGCCAGTTGGAAATCGTAAAGACCAGGCCATAAGTCCGCTGCTCTGGCAAAATTTAAAAATTAGAAACCTACCCACCAAATATATTTATAGAATGTGCGATTTCTAAATACACACATTGGGATTCTCGCCGGTGCTACGGAGTTCGTGCACTGTGCTGAGATCCTCCTTGTGTAATCTAAGGGAGGAGATCGGAGCACTGATGGAGTTGTCCGTGTGCAATGAAGATAGTCCTTAAAACCAAACCAAACCAGTTATTAGATATCACACTTGATATTGATTACATTCACCGAGAAATAAAGTGACGATTCCATATATACTGAAGTACATTAAAAACGCACCACTATTATATATACTGATGCCGAGAAGCTGAAAAAAAAAAGGTGCGGGAATGGATTTTCCCCGTGTTTGTCATGAGGTAGAGAGCGAATGGCTGCTGGAATGGAAAGTGCATGATTCAACCCACGGGTTTGTGTACAGACTACACGAAAACAATAAAAGTTACACGTGCAACACGATTCCCAACAGCTATGACCCTGAAAATGTGTACGCGTTGTGGCAGTATACTCGGTATAAAAAGGCCGTTGAGACAAAACACCCAGTATATGTGCTTGAAATGCCACGACTATCTGAAAACGACCGCCAACGAGCCATTGGTATGTTGGAGACCGGAATGAGCTCGCGGACCATTGCCACCACAGCACTATTGTACGTCTCAATGAACGTTACGGAACCACTGGCAGTGCCCGGGATAGACTTCGGAGTGGCCAACCACGAGTTACTACCCCTGCGCAAGATCGTCATATTGTGCTGAGTCACCTAAGGCATCGTTCTCTCCCGGCAAGTCAAACAGCAAGAGCAATAGTGGGTAGACGTGGGCAAGTCTCTCGAATGACAGTCATACGACGACTCAGAGATACAGGCCTTACTGCAAGACGACCTTATGTAGGGCCAAACTTGACTCACAGACATCGTCAGCAGCGCCTGCAATGGGCAGAGCAACATGTCAGATGGACTAGACTGCAGTGGAATGCTGTCCTATTCATAGACGAGAGCAGATTCAACATATCCTTTGCTGTTGGACGTATGCGGATTTGGCGACGGTGTGGAGAGCGCTTTGCAGATTGCTGTGTTCGTCAGCACAACCGATTTGGAGGTGGCAGTATTCACATTTGGGGAGGATTCAGTTTTCACCATCGCTTGCCTCTTCACGTCTTCCGTGGAAATGTTAATGCTGTGATATATCGAGATGAGGTTCTGGATGCATTGGTTGCTCCTGCGTTCATAAATTATCCAGACTTGCAGCTTCTCCAGCAGGATAACGCACGTGCGCACACCGCATGCATTACGCAGCAATATCTACAGCAGCAGAACATTGTGACGGTTGATCGGCTGCCCTTTCAACAGACATGTCCCCTACAGAACATCTGTGGGACGAACTTGGACGCAGAGTCTACAGGCAAGATTCTCCAGCTAATCTGCAACAGCTCGAAGCTGCTCTTACACGTTAATGGGACTTGATTCCCCGGAATTTCCTTCAGAGACTTGTGCGTTCCATGCGGAGCCGCTGCCAAGCTTGTTTGCAAGCACACGGTGGACATACCAGATACTGAGGATAGTGTGAATGAATTTTTTTTTATTGGTTGCATTTTTGGTTTTGTCCCTTGCCTGTACAGAATGCAATTAATTTCATAACACTCAAATGTACAAATTAATGACCAGCATGGATTCATAGGAAAATGAATAAAGATTCCAAATATGTAAACTTGTAAACACTTATATTTACATTTCACACTCTGTTCCTGGATTTATACAGGTGGTGCGTTTGTAATGTGCTTCAGTATAGTTTATTACATTACATTGATCAGACATGTCTGATAAGATCTTTCTTTGGGAGACAGACGTCATCATCAGTTGATAAACTCTTGTAATACAAGACCCTTGCCCTGAGCAAGAGACATGCTGAAAAATCTGAAGCTCACTCGAACATCACCAGAGTTAAATACTGTGTTGTTGTGTTGCTCGTGGTTTGAGTATGGAATGTCAACTTGACCTACGCAGTGGTGTGTAGACATAGATTGAGTGTGTAATATGCGAATGATAGGAAGAGTTCGTGGTGTTGACAAATGTTCTTTTCTCACACTCATGTATGGCTGGAAGTCATCGACACCAACGACTGTGTACCTTTACTACAGTTTAATTGGACGTACACACTCGACAGCACAGATAGTGACAAATCACAGGTTGGCATAATACATCATGGTACAGTGGATAAATGGTCTTGCAATGTTACATGGGCACTCATGTAGAATAATAGTATAATGGACTGTCAATAGCCAAGCACTCAGTATTGCCCATATATATATCATCTGAGTTTACTGACAAAGCACGTCAGATTATAAACAATATCCAAGATGACTTCTAGACCTAATCTCGTCTAGTGAAGATTCCTTAACATAATGTCCAGCACAGATTTTTCCATATAATCAAATTGAACCGCTAGCAATGGGTTCTCATGTGTAGCAGTGATCTCTGGACTAATCAAGCGATAATACGGGCATCCCTTTTCTCTTCTTGAAAGTCACTAAATGTTTTTACAAGATGGCTTCTCTCGTGAGCTGTCACTCACGTTTGGATACAGATAATGAATCTGTCTTAAAGTTAGTCATTCATTAAATGTTTCATTGCTCTGTAGATTCTATCATGATACAATTGACTGCATTCTACAGGATATAGTGCTGCTAGGAATCAGAGTCGTTTTCCATCTAGTTAAATGCATCCTCTCAGATGTACAAGTCATACCTATCGAAAAACGGTGGCTTCGTACGAGAGTTCAAAAGAGTATCTTTTATTACCTGCGTATCAGAAATATGATTCTGCCATTCCTTGGCAATAAGAATAAACACTGGGGTAAAGCATACACGATAGGTCTAGACGACTATCACTTTCCCCATAAATATAGAGATCACTTTTTCCCGGCGACAAGCCGACATAGCAAAACACAGCCCCCATGATCAGGGCGAAGCCAAAACACACCTCTCTAGAGACACATCCGCCGAATAGCCTTTGACCTCTCTAGAGACAAAAGAACATATAGTTCGACTTAGATATGTAAAGATATACAGATATAAGACAGACTCGTCCTACTCAGCCAAACAATACACATAAATTCAGGCCATAGATATTCTGAAGCAAGAACAATCTATTACTACCCAAACAAAGAATAAATCGCAGTAAAACTGGATTCATCCGCGGAGTTCGATCGAAAGAGACGGCACAACTTTCAAGGGAAGTAACTCAATAATGACTTTCCCTTAAGCACTAAAAAATATCTATTTTGTTTACAAAATATTTGCGAACATAACAAGTATACCAATGTATAATATTGTAAGATATCAAAGACTGCACGTAACAGTCTTACCACACCTCCCGGGGAAAAAAAAATGGAACATTTTTTTTTTCTTTTTGAAATACATCTAGGAGCAACGTACAATAGGCTCACAACGCATGAATAATGCGCAGATGAAAATATCAGGAATACATATAACGCCTAATATGAGGCTAAGTCGACTTATGGAGCGACTGTTGAGAATGTGTCTCATAAACTGAGAGAAATTATTTCTCTATAAGTATATTTTTCCAGGAAGGTGTCATCAAAGTATAATACAATTCTGGCAATTACACGATGCCTAAAATATTCATACCATCATTTCGTATTAGATATCTTACATTTATGATTTATGAAGAAAAAATCATCAAAGCACAGCGGTGAATAAACATCAATGAACCGCTATGTAGTGATACAATCATTATATTATTAAATTACAAATTTGTATCTATCATGATATAGAAAAGGAACTACTATAGAACTAGACATATCAAGAAGTCTAAGCCCTAATAGTTATGTGGAATCATGTGGGCATCTTGACAGAATGTCTGCCATCACATTATCTGATCCACGAATAGCTCGCACAGATAAATGAAAAGGTTGAAGAGCAATTGCATATCGAGTAGACCTCGAGCTCTTCAAATTTTACTCTGTATAGCAGTAAGAGCTTTTTGGTCGGTTTCTACTATGAAATGTGCGCCTAGAAGGAATCTCTGTAGTTTGAGGATCGACCAAACCATAGCTAATAGCTCACGGTCTAAAACCGAATAATTCCTTTCTGCCGCATTAAGTTTTCTGGAAATATACATTACAGGATGCAGAGTTCCAGAGTACTCTTGCATTAGTGCCGCTCCAATCCCAGTGGATGAAGCGTCACTACGAAGAACGAATGTCTTATCTTTAGTAGGTAGCACTAAAATAGGTGGTGTTGAAAACAATGTTTTAATCTTATCCAGAGAGCATTGGCATTCCTGAGACCAGTGGACCATATTAGGCGAACCTGTTTTTTAGTCTTAGGGATCGAGATGTTAAGTATCTTACTAGTATTATGGGTACCCCTCTGTCTTTAGGAAACCATGGACCAACTCGGTGGCACTAGGAAAGAACATTTCGTCTTAAAAACCCTATAGGCTTTAGAGGGTTTCGTGAGATGACTCTCCCAAACTCAGCCAAAAGCGGACACATGCCATATTATAGCTATCGCTGGAATTTATCTTTACTCTGGTTATATGCTTCAATGGGGACTCTTGTTGTGCTAGGGAGTTTTGCTGAAAAATGTGGTTTATGTTTTTGTTGTTTTGAGATCTACCTCAGGTTATTATCACTCTGTAGTTATTGTTACTCTATTGGTAACCACCACTTTTACGGGTTTGAGTCATAGGTTCCCTTGGTTACCATTATTCATATTCAGTTTTAATGAGTATGCTCTGTTAATAATTGATCTTGTTGACTCCAGACGGATAATCCTCCCGGATAGTTTCTATAACATTATTTTCCTTACGCGAAATAATGGTTTTCTATAAATTATGACCACCCTTGTGTCGAGAGCTATCAGAGCTGGATGGTCTCCAGTTTTTTGAAGAAGAACATCTGATCAATGATTGGTTAACTTGTTTTGATAATACTTTATAGGTATGGTTACCTTTTTTTATCAAATCTGTTTTGAGGTCCCTGAAATCTGTGTGAATAATTGGGATTGTATGGTGTTGCTGAAGCAACTGGCATACTCTCCTTAATCTTAGTATAGCGTTGCTCAAAAGTCAAGTCGAGTGGGTGTGCATTGGAAGTGGAATAATTGGGAACAATATTCTTTCCATTTCCTTTACGGAGTGATTTTGGGTTTTACGCTCATATGTACTTAAATTTCCAGTTGCTGGTTTGTTAAACATGGACATAATCTTATCTCTGAGCAACCAAATCCATATAGTACCTTCATACGTTTTTTTCTGTTTTGGGAAAGCTCAATCCAACGAATCAACTGTGAGACGTGCCCTTTGCAAGAATGAATTCTGAGATATTCTACACCTGTTCAGGCACCATGCGTCTTAAATGAAAAGGCGTAAGCCTTCTTCACTTAGTGGTATTGCTTTTCTTTTATCAAAGCCGCCCTAATGACATCATAATTATCCTTATCTGCTTCTCCTACAAGGCATAATCTAGTCAAAGATTCACCTTTCAAGTTTTCTGATAATTGATTAGCGTATTGTGATTTATCCACATTATGTGTACGACAAGAACGTTCAAATCTATCCAGCCAGAATGTAATATCGTCACTGGACTGATTGAACGGTGGAACCTTACCCTTGTAAGTAGAAGGTTTACCATTACCACTAGATGCCTGATTAACATTACTCATACTTGTCAATCTCAATTTCTCTAACTCAACTTCATGTTCTCTTATTGCTTTTTTTTCTTCAGCTTCTCTGTCTATTCTTTTTTGTTCAGCTTCCCTGTCTAATCTTTTTTGTTCAGCTTCACTGTCTAATCTTTTTTGTTCAGCGAGAACTGTCTAAGCTTTTTTTTGCATCTGCAATTTCAGCAGTCTAATCTTTTTTTGTTCAGCAGCAGTTCTCTTTCTCATTTTTTGCACTTAAACACACGTCAAGATTCAAAATCTGGCCTCTTGCTGATCTTAACTGTCATCTGCAATTTCTTTTGTACAGGCGGAATAGGCAGCTCCCGCTTCTGCAGCATCTGGATTCTTTTTAACTTCAGCCATAGCTTTTCTTCTTCTTCTGCAGCAGCTTATCTCTTCTTCTGCTAGCTCAATGCTTTGCCCATATTTGAGCAACTTCCATTTTTAATACGTTGGACCATGTTTTATCAAGGGATTTCCTTGTGTACTGAAGTATTTCTAATTTTGTAGAATGATGTTAAACAATAATGACTAATCAGTCTTGAAAACAATAATAAGTACCATTCAAGTTCTTAATGTGACTTGATTAGGATCACTTTATAAGATCCCAATTCTGTGGGTGGGACAAGCCTTAATAAGGTCTTTTATAACAGTACAGTGAATAACGAAGTCACTTGGTTTATACCCAGAATCCAATGTGCAGTAGCCAGTGAAGGCAAATTGTGTCTTATGAAAATAATACCTATATAAAACATATGTCACCCAACAGAATACATAAAGTACAAATAGGACTGACAATACGAAAAAAACGTTTGCAGAAATGCAAAATAAATCTTAATAGGGGAAATCATGATGAAAATAATACACTGAATCTGCAAAGAATTAACATGCGTGTACATGAATGACGTCACAGTATATGAATATAAATTGTGAATAGAAATCTGAAAGATAGGAAAATGGTTAGACCAACAATTACAAAACAAATCCAAACAAAACTAAAGAACAAAGAAATATTACAAAAATAACAATAATTACAGTCTTCACAGCTAACACAAATAGCAACTAGTTGTTGCAAGCAAATTTCCAATTATATAAATTGCACCTAAAGAAACGCCCACAACGGACCCTCTATGACGTGGGATATTCTGTTGTGAGGACTCCGCCCAACCTTAAACACAACCCGCTGACATAGAAACTAACATACTATACAAACAAATAACATGTAAACATAAATATATAAATTATGTGTATGATAGTATGTGTTGCAAAATAGGCTCAGTTTTACAGTAATGGCAAAGTTTATTCTTTTATGAAAATAAAACAAACTGCCACTTTATTCTATTTAAACATTCTTGGCACTTAAATATTAAGTTCATATATAGAAAACAAGAAGATCCATCGATTGAAATTAGGACTTCTTAGTTCAATAATACTGTCTTCCTGTTAATATTGACAAGAATTGATTCCAAACTGTTCTGTGAAACTCTGTAATGTCAAATGTAAAATGTCAACAACGCTGACCTACATACTGCATTCACTTGACAGGTCACGTGACGAAGTGTTGACAAAGAGCAAACCAATACTGCAAGTGTGTCGTATCAGCCACAGGAAACGGTCTGGTATCGGTAATCTGGTGACTTCTGAACGTCTGCGATTTGAAACCCAGAAAGCTTGCCACCAGTTGATAGATCTTTCTTTGGGAGACAGGACGTCATCATCTGTTGATAAACTCTTTTAATACAAGACCCTTGCCCTGTGCAAGAGACATGCTGAAGAGTCTGAAGCTCACTCGGACATCACCAGAGATAAATACTTTGTTGTTGTGTTGCTCGTGGTTCGAGTATGGAATGTCAACTTGACCTACGCAGTGGTGTGTAGACATAGATGGAGTGTATAATGTGCGAATGATAGGAAGAGTTCGTGGTGTTGACAAATGTTCTTTTCTCACACTCATGTATGGCTGGAAGTCATCGACACCAACGACTGTGTACCTTTACTAAGTTTAATTGGACGTACACACTCGACAGCACAGATAGTGACAAATCACAGGTTGGCATAATACATCATGGTACAGTGGATAAATGGTCTTGCAATGTTACATGGGCACTCATGTAGAATAATAGTATAATGGACTGTACATAGCCAAGCATCAGTATTGCCCATATTATATATATCATCTGAGTTTTACTGACAAAGCACGTCAGATTATAAAAATATCCAAGATGACTTCTAGACCTAATCTCGTTCTAGTGAGATTCTTTAACATAATGTTCAGCAACAATTTTTCTTATATTAATCAAATTGAACCGCTAGCAATGGGTTTTCTCATGTGTAGCAGTGATTCTGGGACTAATTCATGCGATTATGTATTCGGGGCATCCCCCTTTTCTCTTCTTGAAGTCACACTAAATGTTTTTTTACAGATGGCTTCTCTGTGAGCTGTCACTCACGTTTGGGCATTACATGGAAATGAATCTGTCTTAACAGTTAGTCATTCATTAAATGTTTTCTTTGCTCTGTAGGATTCTATCATGATACAATTTGACCTGCATTCTACAGGGATATAGTGCACTGATAGAATTCAGAGTAGTCGTTTTTCCATTCTAGTTCAATTTATAATCCTCTCAGATACCAACAAGTTCATTCCTATCGAAAAAACGGTGGCTTCGTACGAGAGTTCACACAAAGAGTATTCTTTTATTTACCTTGCGTATCAGAAATATGATTCTGCCATTCTTGGCAATAAGAATAAAACATGGGGTTAAAGCATACACGATAGGTCTAGACGACTATCAACTTTCCCCATAAAATATAGAGATCACTTTTTTTTCCGGCGACAAGCCGACATAGAAAACACAGCCCCATCAGGGGACGAAGCCAAAACACACTCTCTAGAGACACATTCGCAAAACAGCCTTGACCTCTTAGAGACAAAAAAATTATAGTTCGACTTAGATATGTAAAGATATACAGATATAAGACAGACTCGTCTACTCAGCCAAACCAATACAATAACTTCCAGGCCATAGACCCATTTTGAAGACAAGAAACAAATCCTTTTATACCCAAACAAAGATTATAACTCGCAGTAAATGGGGATTCATCCGCGGAGTTCGATCGACAGTGACGGCACAACTTTCAAGGGATGTAATTAATATCTGGCTTTCCCTTACGGCATAAAAAATAATCTATTTTTGTTACAATATATTGCGAAATAAGTCCCAAGTTTATACCAATGTATAATAATTTTTTGGGTATCAAGACTTCACGTAAAGTTTGTAATGTGCTTCAGTATAGGCTTTCACCCCTCGTATGATAGGGCTTGGGTCCCCCCCAAACTTCCCCCACGTTTGTGATACCACGGCAGGTTACTAAATCCATATTGAAATGATCTGTCGTGCGGTGCGAATTGGGGCAAACTACGACAGGAGTTTAAGGTTGTCCCCCCAATAGCCTATGAGAGGAATAGGTAAAACATCTCTTCATTTTGTGCTTTCCTTTAAGTTTAAGAATAAAGATATTACGAGGCTTTGGAAAAAACAATTTGGGGGGGGGGGGGGGACTGCAACAATTCTTTACCCCAGGGGGATATAGTGTGCTGCTGCTAGGATTAATTCTGGAAAAAGTTACGGGGTTTTCCATCGACGGACCTTCAAGTTCAAAATTTAATTTATTTCGTATTTTAGGAAAAAGCCCCAACTTCTTTGAGTCCCCAAAATCGTTGTATAACTGATATCCGTAACAAAAAATCAGGGTGGCCTTCGATTAAACGGAGGGAGATAATCATTCAAAGGATTGTATAGTTATTAATTAGCATTTACACTTGTTTAAGGGTTAGTAATGGTTATTTGAAACGTGATGGTGCCCAAATGACGTTTCCCCTGGCAATTAACAGATGCGTAATTTTATTTGCCGATTTATTGGATAGTAGTAGTTCATTATAGGATTGTTAAATGGCGTATAAATGCGAATAAAATTTAAAATGTGATAATAATACGTGAATTGCCAAAATGGTGAAAAAAATACAAAAAAAATGTAAATCTAAATGTTAAAAAAAAAAAGATGATTCACATGTATGCAAAAAATGTTCCCATGTTGTCATACGTTATTGTCGAGTGGGGTATATTCTAAGCGAAGACGTTTGATGGAAAAATTTTTGTATGAAACGTTGACGATTATATTTTATATATATATATCAATATATATATATATATTATATATAAAATATATATTGAAGTATTTATTATATATTATCTATGATATATATATGCTATATTCTTCACTGTTTTGAGTATTTCTCTGTAGAAACCTGTTGATCAGATCAAGCAGTTAATAGCAGTCATATGAAACCAAACTTTATGTATGTTCTATTCTGACGGTATGGCTGATGGATATCTTTACGAAATGTTTAGTGATATGTAGAATTCTTACATTTACCTTGCGTATGTAGTCGTGATTCATAAAAAATAATTTAGAGTCCGCTTCATAGAATGCGCTTAAGGAGTGTATGTTGCATTTTTTATATAATATGAGTATTCCGCACTTTTGAGCTCTTTAGCTGACTCTCACGGTATAATAAGCTTGATCGAGTGATTTCGAACTTTGTGATACAACTATGTATTGACCTTGTGAGCCGTACAGTCTGTGGTGGTCGACTAAAATAACTGCGTCAACTTTTGAATTGTAGTGAAGACACCTATTCTTTTAAGTGAGGAATGACCTAGATGTCCTATAGGGCGAAATTTGCTAGCCATATTGGTCCCGTTTTTTTGCCTAAATCCATTTTGGATCAGACGTCCATAGACACGTTGACGTGTAGTGACTCAGACTTCGTGGATGAACTGTTAGACACACAAAAGTCTTTCGTAAGTTTTCACATTTAACATCACTGGTTGACTTTCATTTATATACTGCTCATTATTGATCTCTCTCTCTGAATGTTCAAATTCTAATGATGTTAAATATCTTGTGCATGAGAGTTGTGTGGCGCATAAGGAAGACTGTGATGATGATGAAGGTGAAGTATGAATCTATTAATTCCTCCTATCATCTTCTATGAAAATCTTCTGATTTTATTAATCAGTTATGAAAAAGAATTAATTGAACTTTATCTTTCGCACATTTTAGGCTGTGAGGTTAAACTAAACAAAAGAATAAGAAAATGTATTAATAATCTGTATATAAATCTACTAACCTTCTTTTTCCTTCGCACAAATCCTTAAAGAGCACAATTCACAACAGAAATGAATTATTGTCCACTCTGAATAAACACGTGTATTTAGGCTAGGCGTTTTAGGGATTTAATCTCGTACCTCATCAGTGTAAAAACTGGACTCCTCTCTTAGCGAGGCTACGCGGCATCATTATATCACTAGAAGTCCCAATGTGGGTTTCCTTGGACAGGTGACGTACTACAACTCCGCCCATTACAACCAATACCTAAGAGAACCTCTGGTCACGCATTATTCCCAGGATTGCTCTTGTCCCCTGTCCAGTCAAAAGTGGGTGGGGTAATTCGCGACCATGGCTTTGCCGCGTTGCCTGGTTTGCCTGACAAACAGGTAATTGAGATAATTGTGCTGTGGCCCATGCAAAAGTGCTGTCACATTTACTCTCTGATTGGTCTATCGCTCCGTGTATTGGCGGCACTCTCTTTGTTACCTCCGTTCCATTTGTCGCGCCAAGCATGCTAACATGTCCCCTCTGTGGCGCGCCTATTTGATTTACATGCGCGTTGGTTTAAACAGCGATGACGCACTTTTCATTCACCTGGCCCCAAGCTTGGCGTCCCAAAAGGTGGTGACCCGTCCGCTTGTAAGGACCAGCGGCCGAGCAAACAAAGTTAACAACAGTCCACATAAATGTGATATATGCCCAGATGTCTGATTTGGTTGACCAGATGTGTTTTCAACCAGATTTATCCCGAATGCAATGTGGACTTCAAACGTTGATGTCAGGTATGGGGGCTTCAATAAAAGACTGTATTTTACCACCGATGAAAGAACAAATGCGGTTCTCTAGATACCGGTCGCGAGTAATCAAAACGATGAAATAGCAAATGTGGGATGAAAGAGCACAAATGTGGGAGAAAATAAAATACGAGAGATGTAGGAAAAGATAGAGCTATAAGGCCTTGGCGCTCGTTTATCACAGTGATATACACTCATTCCATACATCCTGGGTGTGTCCGTCTGCATTTATAAAGAATACGCGTCAGTGATTTTATTCAATTGAAGGCAATACATGCCACATGCTGGTGCCATAATACACACTTCTTATGTCCACATAAAAAAAAGTCAAAGTAATGCGTCCACGAGCATTTAATAATGGTATATAGCGATTTCCACGGCGAATTTTGTCTCAAAGACAAGTGGTACAAACCACGCATTCCATAAGGCTTCCTACCTTATACACGAATGCATGGAGGCATATCTGGAGTCATCCTTATATGACCACCAGCTATGCACAATGCTACAATATACGTACGTGGAAGTGAACCTATGTCAGTGAGGCTAATTACATCCTCATTGACTCTTGAAATCATCCACACACTTCCAGGGATTCCCCCTGTGGTGAAACTTGGCCTGCTTTGAACACTCTAATTTTTTCAAAGTAAACGCGCCGGCCACCCGGGACGCTCAGCGAAGAGCACCCGCGGGAGAGAGCCGGCAGACGGTAGGGCAGGAGACAACGGGCAGTGAACCGGCGCGAGCCGGACCGCCCGCCGAAAGAGTCCCGTATTGTTATTTTTTCGTCACTACCTCCCCGTGCCGGGAGTGGGTAAGTTGCGCGCCTGCTGCCTTCCTTGGATGTGGTAGCCGTTTCTCATGCTCCCTCTCCGGAATCGAACCCTGATTCCCCGTTACCCGTTACAAACATGGTAGGCATGTCACGTACCATCGACATTTGATAGGGCAGACATTTGAAAGATGCGTCGCCGGCACGTGAGGCCATGCGATCAGCACAAAGTTATCCAGAGTCACCAGTGGGAACGCCGCGCCCCGCGAAGGGCAACGACGATTGGTTTTGAACTAATAAAAGCGCTCTTTCCGCGAGGGTCGGAGCTTGGTAAGCATGTATTAGCTCTAGAATTGCCACAGTTATCCAAGTAGGATCGTGTCATCTAAGGAACCTCGACTGATTTAATGAGCCATTCGCGGTTTCACCGTGAGACAGTGTGAACTTAGACATGCATGGCTTAATCTTTGAGACAAGCATATGACTACTGGCAGGATCAACCAGATAACTGTCTGAACAGAGCATTTCGTCGCTCGCGCGGGGAGGGAGACAGCGCTCTGTGCAGAGCGGATCCCGGCGGCCCCGGCGATTTTATTCTTGCGAGAACCACTGGCCGCCTGCCGACTAGTCGGACAGGACTGGCCGAAAGCGACACCAGATTACTGACTGCCGGCCCACGGCTCGTTGCGAGAGCGGGACCGTTTTTCGAGACTGTTGTCGAGCCACGATACGGAGATGCGACTGCTTGCTAACATCACGACCGAAGGCTGCGATTTACGGACACAGGAGCTAAACTACTGCCTCGCTAACCGATGAACTGGGAGGGCTCGGTCGTACCGAGATCACCACGCGCAGTCTCTCGAGACAGCGACCGCCAGCGCTCTTGACGAGGGCAACGAAACGAAACGCTTGCCCCCACAATAAATACACCGCCTGTCGCCGGCACACCGGATAACTTTACCTGCAGTCTAGTTACAATCGATGTTCCTGCGAACATAGCTATTTTTACCCCGTTTTCAGCATGCTCTTCTGTACCGCAGGAAGGGTTAGATATCACCAAATTTCACAAAAATTGGTAACCTTGCGTTTAAAATTACGGCCAGTGCAACACCGACGTCGAAAAGTAGGTAGCAACAGAACTAAGGGCACTTTGCTCGGCAGCTCATAGTATTTCAACAGTAGACTGTCCCCTGCCAAACGGCCAAATCGCAAGAGCCGACCCTGAAACCTGGCGCAAATGATCAAGCTCGAAAGAGACAGTCATGCGGATGACATTAACCGCTCACCGACTAGTTTGGTGGCAAAATCGGATAAATAGCTAGAAAATTACCCACATAATATTTTCCAAGTCTGAAAAGAGCGGTAACGCCCCTGCAATACGAATTGTGCGGTTTAAAGCTACGGGCATTCGAACGCCGAAGTCGAAAAGTTGGTAGGAAAAGAACTAAGGGCACTTTGCTCGGCAGCTCAGCGTATTTCTACAAGCCTACAACAGCAGACTGTTCCCTGCCAAACGGCCAAATCGCAAGAGCCGACCCTGAAACCTGGCGCAA
>JAMPIV010012778.1:0-89669 GCA_024509875.1 Oreohelix idahoensis
ATGGGAGAATGGAGAGATTTGGGGGTAGTGTTTAGTGATTGGGGTAGATGGGGGGAGTGGGTTTGGGAATGGAGTTTGTATGGGGATTATGGTGGGGTGTGTGTAGTGGGGTTTTGGTAGGTTGGGTGATTTGGTTAGGGGTAGGATGGGGTGTAGAGAATGGGAGGTTGGTTGTTTTATAGAGAGGGTAGGGGGGTAAGAGTGAAGGTTGAGAATGGATGATTGAAAGAGGGAAGGAGAGTAGGAGAAGATGGGAGATAATGAGAGAGGGAAGAGGGGGGGGGAAAGGAGTGAGAAAAAGGTGTAAGATTGGGGAGGGGGGGGATTGTGGGGGGGGAAGAGGGGGGGGGGGGGGGAGGGGGGGGGGGGGGGGGGGGGGGGAGAAGAGGAGTAGAGATGAATGAAAGAGAAGAGAATGTGATGTTTATGGGATGAGGGTATTTGAGGGTTAGTAGGAGAAGGGATTAAGGGGGGAGGGGAGGGAAAGAGGTGATGGGGTTCTTAGTGGGGTGATAAGATGAATGTGAATTTTTTAGGGGTGGAAGGGTTTAGAGTGTTTGGTTTTTTTTATTTTTGTTTTTATAGTAAAGGTTAAAATAGGGTTAATACAGACGACTAAGCCAAATTAATGGTAGATCAGTCTAACAGTGTAAAAACTACTTTTACTATTGGTGGATAAAAAACTTGTATTACAAAAATGAAGGAGAAACAAAAAATTAATATTTTCCATTATTTTATAAATGCACTCTAGAAGTCAGTAAAGAATAAGGGACGTTATTAACTAGACGTAAAGTCAGAAATCGGTCCTTAGCTTTGCTCAAACTCTGCTGCTTCTTTAAAAAAACCTAGTGGTTGTTAAACTATCACACGTACTAGCGACTTTAAACAAAATTACCATATATCTCATATATCTGACAAAGATTATACTCAGAACAATTTGCACGTACCCCTATGATGCTGTGGAAAGAAAAACAGTCCTATATGTGTGTGGTCAAACACCCAGATACTAAGATCGCTATCTAGGGGGTAATTATTTTTATACCCTAACTCACAAGACAAACTCACAAACATACTCTTTCTAGACGAAAGTTCAGATTACATATAAGACTTAGACATTTATCTAGACCCAGACTATAGTTCAGTCCAGCGATGAGCGACGATTAGGTCGTATAGTCTCCTGAACTAGATTCAAATCCTACGGACGTGCCCCCATTAATGTCGTGTATGATTTATCAGATAGGTATTAAATTTTTATAGCCCTGTCTGAGCAGAGGTGATAGTGATGACAATGTGAAAGTAAGGGGTAAGAAATAGTTTTATCACGAGGTGATCGTGTAAGAGAAAGGACAGTCTCCGGATAGAATAATTTATCTAATCCAACCTATCTGGACGACCAACTTTTAAATCAGACGCACTTTCTCTCCTTGTACGAAAATACAAGTTACACTACACTCAAATGCACACAATTCTGTGACAAATACGCACGAACGTGAAAACAAACTATGAATAACATATAGTGGATAAGGGTTGACCGACACGATAACTAAAGGTTTAATAAAGTTTATTATAAATAGAAAATCACAACATAAATCATATGCATCAAGAGATCATGGTTTACAGACAAAAATGAAAATTAATCAAATATGGTCTCCACTCTGGTAAAGGAAAAGAAAGGAAGATCCCAACAGAGGTTAATTAACCTAAAAGATCAAAGGTTAACAATAAGTTATGAAATAGTCAGTATGGGAAAAGAATAGGTTCTTAATGTAAACTATCCCGGGACTAATCAGATTATTGAGATAAAAAAAAAGAAAGAAGAAACCATATAAGTATATGATGTTAACAAAAGACATAAGTTTCTTTCTCTGTTCTTTCAATTCACATACACGCAGTGGCCACTTTCAGATGCACTTACCCCAGTAGTTGTCGCAGGCATTCCAAGGAAATACACTAATAAATAATATATAAATTTAATGTCAAATTTAAGGTTGCCTAATCCAACCCCAGACTCTCCTAGTTGATGACTGCAAATTTCACAGGAGTCGCTAGAGTCGGTGTTAAATTTGTACTGGATAAAGTTAGTTGCTTATCCTTTACAGGACGTGGCAATCAACCCCAGCTTTTATTGGCTGTTTGTGATTTTTCTAGGCAATTGTTTCATTCAGTAGTTTGCCATTGCTTTCTGAACGGTACGGCGCTTATACCATTGTTAAAAATCCACACAAAGCGATCTGCTACCAAACCGCCTGCAGCAGGTTTCGAACCTGCCATATCTGGATTATGAAACTGCGTTCATATCCATTAGGCCACAGACGCCGACTAATAAATATACAATCAGTTATCTATGCCTTCAGTTGGTTGGAGTAATGTTCATGCGTGGTGATCGTCGATGTAGAATAAATAGAACATATACAGTTCCTATGTTGTTTAGCCTCCGGTGGCTGAAAGCTAGGTTTAATTTACACAAATGTTGCTGACAATATATTGTCACCGTTGGCTGATGAGATATATATATATAAGTAAATCTGGTAATAGTTCTGGCCCAGTTAATATTATAATTCAATGGTTCTATTCTAGTTTCTCTCAGGAAAATGAGGAAATTTGGACCGCACAGTTCACAGCAAGAAGCTCATCAATATTAAATATTCTTGGATGCTTATAATTTTATAAGTTCATATGATCATAAGTTCATATGGCCATAAGAAAACAAGCCACTAGTACTCAGGTTTGATCAGCCAATATTTGATGAAAAAAAAAACATATAAACATTTAACCAAATTATCAATATCATATCTAACACGTGTTAAAAATAGGACCTCTACACCACTCTTATAAACTTGATTTAAAACACACGTGTCTAGCTTATCCTATCATTCTGTTAACGCATGATATGAACACTAGTCATTTAAAAAAAATTACATAGAATGGATAGAAGTAAATAATATATGCCGTCAGTAGAGAGTTATTTAATGTATGTACTAGTCAATTTAAAACATCTCTTACTGGAAAAATAGCGAGTAATTAAATTTACTTTACGGCTGGAAAGTTAGCTATAAGTTATTTAATTAGCACAGAAAATCTCAGTGAAATATATATTTGAAAACTTTAAACACACTAAATCACTTCAAGGCTAGTATATAAATTACCGCAATCAGAAAAATGAAACGCTCCACGGAATCTATTAATTTTCACTCTGTGCGAGAAATCTTAAGATAACGAGCTAGTGAATTCAGATAGATTTCTGGCAACGGATCATGGCTATCGGAGAGACATGGTATATATTGATATGTTCCGTACTATAGTTCTTTAATGCGAAAGTCACACCACTGCCAGACCCGAGCCAATTTGCCGTTCGATTTCTTGAATCAAAGGTAATTTTACCACCTCTTGACTTTCATCATCTCCGCCTTGCCAAAAATCAGCTATGCAATTTTCACCTGAAAGTTTTACAATCCAAGGTCCGTCTCACTGAATATCGTGTGTTCCCCTGATCAAAGAATCTTTTACGCGATGCTCCGCGCTTCTCTCTCTGTTTCACATAGGGCTTGATTGCCAGATGGCCCCCGTGTTAATTAAACTGGTGAATCCTTCGTTCATGTAGCAGAAGTATACTCTAGATGGGGAGGGGCAAAAGTGGATGATTACTGCGGCACTATTTCCATCTGTGACCACTCCCTTGAGGTAGAAGCATCATTATCCTTCTACCTACAACTCTGCCAAGAGTAATCTTGTCCTTTGAAGACACACATCAGACAGTCTTGAGTTTTGGCCACCGGTGGACCACTACTGCAGAGAAAGGGGAGGCAACCGGCTACAATTCCCATGCCATTCTCTGTTTCTTTTTCTCCTTCTGTACGTTTCATTCTCCTCTTATGCCAGTCTAATCCACTGTTTCATTCCTTCTCATTCCTTTCATATGTTTTATCATCCTATAATCTATACGTAGTCATCTGTTTACTAATTGAGAAACGATTTTAAGTAACTCTCCCGATCACGTGTTGTGGCTGCATCGGTTGTGTCTGTCTGCGATTGTGTATGTCTCCTATTGCCCATGTCTCATATTGCCTGCCTAGTGTTGTATGTGTCTCCTGTTGTTTACTTCCAGTTCTGCTTGTCTCTTGTTGTGTCTGTTTCCTGCTGTATGTCTCTCTCTGTTTAGAGAATGTCTCCAGCTGTCTGTCTCCGGTTCTGCGTGTCTCTCCAGTTGTGTCTGTCTCCGCTGTCACTGCCTTCTACTGTAGCAGCCTCTTGTTGTGTGTTGTGGCAACACACGCACAAACCGATTATTAAAAACTCCATGAAGATAGGCAAGATTTATTTTTAAAATAGCTTTTCCCCCTCCCCCTTCTTCGTTCTCTCTTCTGATCACTTAGACACGTGCATAAAAACAAACACAGGAACACACACATTTGATTATACGTTTATGCGCTTATTTTAACATACACACGTGGACATATACTTCGATTTTGATATATGACAATCACACACTGTTGAATGCACACACGCACATTTACCATTTCACATTTGTAATATAACAAATACACTGTTTCGGCGTGTGTTAAAAATGTTTAATTACAGTGTGCTTTTTCCGTTACATAACCAACAGACGGCGCTATTTCTAATTTGGTTATTTTGCAATACTTTCTGCATTTGCATTACAGGTCACCGTCAATAGATCTTTGTAGTAAAAGTTATCTGGATGCGGTGAATATGAAGCCATGGGGTAACCTTTCAAAAATGATATGGGTAGAAGATATTATAAATCTAATGGAATGAAATTTGATACATTACTAAATTTAGAAGTAAGATTTCCTACCGCCAAAGCTATTGATCTGTCATGTGTAATGACTACAACCCACAATAGTCAGCTCCAAACCACAAGAATGAGGTATCTGAGGAAGGTGGTTGAAGTAACAAGTAGAGATCGGCTACCACGACACGTATGGGAAACTTAGAGCCAGGGATCCAGAACTCCAGGACGACACAGAGTCCGCTGAGAGCACAACATTAGACGATCTCTGAAAGACGGGGAACTAGATTGGAATTAGGCCAGGAGGAAGACAACGGATAGGATAGTTTGACGCTCTCTCTAGCAAACATCTACACCCCAGAGTAGAAGAGGACTGACTAAGTAAGTAAGCATGAATGCGGCAACCTCATCATAATAAAAACATTGCTTCAGAAACGAATATTACAAGAGCGTGTTGATATTTTGCATATGCTTCCTGCAAAGGGGACCAGCTGCTGTGGTGGCTGTATGTTCCAAATGGAGCGAAAAGATTAGGATAATAATGATGATACACACACAAACACACAACAGATTCTCGTGGCGAATTAATGAATATATGTCAATGTATATGTATTCCTGTGTTTATATGTAAATGTCTTGACGTATTCTATGTGAATGGGTGTGACGTATAATGGAAAGACAGCCTACAATAATCTGGCACTCATTTTGTGACCTCGTAGCGTTCTATGATTTGCTAACAAAACCATGCATTTACAGCCTGTGTTTACTCACTTTTTCACCCACGCCTCTTTTCTTTGAACATAATCAAATGAAGTTTACTAACTTTCGTGACCTGTCAGTCATAACAGGTAGCGAATCACGTTTGTTTATCTGGTCTCCTCACGCGAGCCTATCTGTCAATCATGCGATACCTGACAGACCGCACGTGAAGTAGACTCACGGGCAAAATCTTTCCCCGAGACCCTTTGAAGTTCGTACTCAGGGGGAGTCAGAAAACCCCCTGGGCTCTTTGATCTCGGAAGCGGGCATTCGTACAGAAAAAATCTTCGAGAACCCCGTTACCCGTATATGTCTTTTGATGACTATCAAAAGCGCTCAACGGAATGCCGACCGTAAACTTTTATCTGGGGAACACATGTTTCTGATTCTCCGGTACACACAACAGTGTGAAAAGTAACTGTGGTTTCTTAAACCTGCTATCAGTTGTCACTCAGAATTTTTGGATAGTCTAAGCACGTAGTTCTAGAACCATTGTGGAAAATGTGTTAATAGCATTCGTGGGGCTCTTTCCTTCTGATATTCTGGTAATAGAAATTCGTGTTTATGTGTTTAAAAGGCTTACCTTTTACCAATTAAAAGTGTTAAGCTTTTACCATTATAATTCACTTAGATTTTCTAGCTGTTAGAACTAGTGAAATAAAATAACGCGTAGCTATTTTATACTAGATGTTCAATTATAATGTTAATTTTTACCACCCGCTTTCTCACACAAGAAGAGACGGTTTTAGTTGACCAATTTATATGCTAGGCGCGACGGATAGTGACAGAAAAGAATTCACGTTTTATTTCATTTTGCGTTTTATTATAAGTGCCTATTATTTAATACCATACGATGACAAACAGACGCCTACAATTTAACAGGTACTAACGACAGGCGATATTTATGTAAGGGCGCGTATGGATAATTGAATAATAATTAACATTGTACGCTTACTGCCGGTGCGAGAGGGGTGGGAGAGTTGCACACTCCATCTAACCTAATCTCAGCGCTAGCGAAAGCTGACTGTATAGGCGTAAAGGAAAACACCTGTGCCGTTTAACTTTAATCAGGACTGACGGAGTGGATAAGAGATCGTCTTGTCCGCGTCTGTGTGCGCATATATATATATATATATATATATATATATATATATATATATATATATATATATATATATATATATATATATATATATATATATATATAGCTATACAAAATAGTAGCATCTTTCCACAAATGTTTTTATTATTCTTAGCAGACCTGATCAAGAGCGTCCAGCGGTCTTTTTTATTTACTGATTGGTTAATGTTGGCTTTTCTTGGCTTGTGCGTCACCAATTTCATTTGTGAGCAAGGACTTCCCAAAGATACATGAGAAACATTTTAACTTGTAAAGAAAACTGTACTTACGAAACCCAGCAATATTTTTTCAATTTTATCAGCCCACTGGGTTGTGGATAAAATAACCTTTATCCCCGACATCTGACAGTCGTATTCAAGTGTAGCATCCAGAATTTACGCTGTTTTAGAATCGGCACTCTACTACAATAGAGCCAGCCGATAGGATTACCATCATTTATCAATTGTAACATTTTTATCAACCAGATGTTTCCCAATACTGGAAGTATTTACCTCTTTTAACTGTGAACCCCAAATCACGTTTTCTACATCAACTAGTGGCGGTGACATTTTATTCATCCAGGAAAAACATACACCAGATTCGGCGTTCCACTCGCTAGTCGTTATCTGTTAGAGAATGGACTGGGGCCAATTTGGGAAATGAAAAAACCTGACATTTTATATATAGTCAGTAAATATTGTAATTTCAAGGTATATCACCAAGAGTAGGTAAGCGTGATTGAGTGGCTACTGTATGACAGAGAGAGTGAATATTTTTCTTTGTTACAGGAACTTTACCAACATTGGATTTTGCTTAAACTTGTTAACTGTATTGGATAGCATATAGTAGGAACTTGTTCTTTACTGTATATTCTGTAATATAGTGCTAACCTTTGACCTTTGAGTTATTATTTTTTTGGGTTCCCTTCTCAATAGGGGGAAGGCACATTTATTCTGTTATTTTCATATGTATGTAAATCTGATTTTATTTGATCTTTCTTTAGATGTTTGATGTTGTCAAGTTTAAATGATAATAAACAACAAAAGAAACTTAACTTTGTGTGTTGGTCAGACCCATACCAAATTAACCGTAGTTGTTTTCACGTTTGTGTGTCTTGTTGTCACATAGCTATATGTGTGTGTAGTTAAACTTATATTTATATGTATGAGGAGGGAAAGATTGTCTTGTACTAAATTATAGTCGTATAAATAGGCTGGACTAGAGAAACTTACTCATTCCAGAGACATATCTTCTCCTTACGCTATTCACCCGTGAAATCTATTTCTCACACCTTTGTCTCACGTACTTATCACCATCCACTCTACTCAAAAATAACTTACAACCTATCTGTACGACAATGGGGTATAGCTCTATATATGTGTGCGTATATGCAGATGAGAACATATATCTGCCCTAGAGGATAAAAATAATAGAGCTAATATTTGTCGCCGCAGTTGCAACTGTTATTAACGCTACGTGTATACTTTTTATCACAGTTGTGTCTGTTCTATGGTGCTACTGTTAATGTAAAGAATGCGGTCTTTTTTTACCGTTGTTATAGCTGTAGTTTTTGCTACATTTGATGTTTAATGTTTCTATTGTTATTGGGCCTGCTGTTGTAGTTAATGCCGAGTTACGTGCTGCTTTTCTTGATGTGCGTGCTAATGTTGTTGATGCTGCTGAGATTGGTTGTGCGACTGCTGTCATTAATTATGTCTTTCTGAATGAGCATTTGTTGTCATGGTTACTGTTATTATTGTATTTGTCTTTGCTTATGTTACATTTTTTGTTATGGTTAATGTTGTTACTCGAGGCAGCTTGTTCCTAGGGGATTGTTGAGTACATACTTAACAGAACTTTAAAAAACAATTTGTTTTTCTTTTTTCATGTTTTAATAGTGACATGTAGCAAGTCTCCGTAAATATATCATAACCGCTGTGACTCTACGTCGAACCTTTTTAAGCCATCTTATCACCCGTTTTCTCGCTGCTACCACCTTCCATTCTCACAGACCTAATCCGCACTTCGTCTTCCGATCCTTTCTTTACTCTGGAGATGAATGAGAGCCATTTCCAAGAATGTGAAAGAATTGTTTGAGTTGGTTACGGTTTCCCAAATTTAGACGCCACAACGCGGGAACAATATTTTTAATGAACTTGTGTATAATATGCCGATAGAAATATTTGTGGCTGTCCTCTAGTTAATTAGTCATCTATTCTTTGTAATAAGTTCTATTACTATAAAAGTATGCTTGTGGGGCTATGTCTCTACATTTGCGTTAGTCTCAATATCTGGCTTCTGGACAAGTTGTGGGAAAACAAATTATATCCTGCTGATTCTATTAGCTTTTCCCGCAGTTACTTCTTCCGGCATTAGGTACATCACAATAAATAGCATGTCCAAAAACTAAATTTCTCTAGTGGACCTCAGCACGAGTCCTCTACAAATAATGTTATTACATCATTTTTACCATAGTAAACGCCGCAAAATAACTTTTTCTGTAAAAGATAATTGCCAGGGCACATCGTGCTTTTCTTGCAATACAACGTTATATATATATATATATATATATATATATATATATATATATATATATATATATATATATATATATATATATATATATATATATATATATATATATATATATATATATATATATATATATATATATATATATATATATATATATATATATATATATATATATATATATATATATATATATATATATATATATATATATATATATATATATATATATATATATATATATATATATATGTGTGTGTGTGTGTGTGTGTGTGTGTGTGTGTGTGTGTGTGTGTGTGTGTGTGTGTGTGTGTGTGTGTGTTTGTGTGTGTTTGTGTGTGTGTGTGTGTGTGTGTGTGTGTGTGTGTGTGCATGATAGGGTGGGCGAGAAATGTTGATGCTGTTGTGATATGTGATCACTTTCTTGGTGGTGCGCTCTCTTTATATAAATTACTCATGGCGTGGTGCGCGCGTGTAGTAATATCAGTCATCTGGTCCTCGTAGACGAGCTGAGGACTATTTACCGGTGTTCTCGTAAAACGTATACAGGGCAAAAACACAACTATATACTTCGGGTTTTAAACACATACATATGAAAATGGCTCTCTCACATATAACACAACCTATGCTAAGCAAGAAAAACGGCTAAATACCTTCCATCTACGGTGTCTGCGCAACATCCTCGGTATTTCGTGGAAATACAAAGTGACAAATGTCGAGGTGTTGTCACGTGCTGGCCTTCAAAGCATGTATACACTGTTTAGATAGCGCAGACTACGCTGGTTAGGCGATGCCCGCGGTATGGAAGGTGGTTGCATCCCGAAATATATCTTCTACTGACTACTGGCAGATGGCAAAAGAACAGTTGGGCGACCGCAGCTGAGATTGAAAGATGTGAGCAAGAGAGTTGGGCGATTAAAAAACTCTCAAAGGAAGCAGAAGAGAGGAGAAAACGTTGAAAGGAACACCGGGAAAATAAGCAGATGAGGGCTATCACCTCAGGGGCGCTTCCCATAGTCAGTTATGACTGAACGGGCTATATATATATACTGAAGCACATTAAAAACGCACCACTATTATATATACTGATGCCGAGAAGCTGGGAAAAAAAAGTGTGGGAATGGATTTTCCCCGTGTTTGCCAAGAGGTAGAGAGCGAATGGCTGCTGGAATGGAAAGTGCATGATTCAACCCACGGGTTTGTGTACGGACTACATGAAAAAGATGAAAGTTACACGTGCAACACGATTCCCAACAGCTATGACCCTGAAAATGTGTACACGTTGTGGCAGTATACTCGGTATAAAAAGGCCGTTGAGACAAAACACCCAGTACATGTGCTTGAAATGCCACGACTATCTGAAAACGACCGCCAACGAGCCATTGGTACGTTGGAGACAGGAATGAGCTCGCGGGCCATTGCCAGAAGGATGAATTGCCACCACAGCACTATTGTACGTCTCAATGAACGTTACGGAACCACTGGCAGTGCCCGTGATAGACTTCGGAGTGGCCAACCACGAGTTACTACCCCTGCGCAAGATCGTCATATTGTGCTGAGTTACCTAAGGAATCGTACTCTCCCGGCAAGTTAAACAGCAAGAGCAATAGTGGGTAGACATGGGCAAGTCTCTTGAATGACAGTCATACAACGACTCAGAGATACAGGCCTTACTGCAAGACGACCTTATGTTGGGCCAAACTTGCCTCACAGACATCGTCAGCAGCGCTTGCAATGGGCAGAGCAACATGTCAGATGGACTAGACTGCAGTGGAATGCTGTCCTATTCACAGACGAGAGCAGATTCAACATATCCTTTGCTGATGGACGTATGCGGGATTTGGCGACGGTGTGGAGAACGCTTTGCAGATTGCTGTGTCAACCGATTTGGAGGTGGCAGTATTCACATTTGGGGATGATTCAGTTTTCACCATCGCTTGCCTCTTCACGTCTTCCGTGGAAATGTTAATGCTGTGACATATCGAGATGAGGTTCTGGATGCACTGGTTGCTCCTGCGTTCACAATTTATCCAGACTTGCAGCTTCTCCAGCAGGATAACGCACGTGCATTTTTTTGTATTTTTGGTTTTCTCCCTTGCCTGCACAGAATGCAATTAATTTCATAACAATCAAATGTACAAATTAATGACCAGCTTGGATTCATAGGAAAATGAATAAAGATTCCAAATATGTAAACTTGTAAACACTTATATTTATATTTCACACTCGCTTCCTGGATTATACAGGTGGTGCGTTTTTAATGTGCTTCAGTATATATATATAATTCGTTTAGTACCCTTCCCTTCAGCTCCCCAAAGAGCACATGCCTTTAACAATCACATGCCAAGCTGTCTTGTCGCGTGCCATCAGCTTTCTATGTTTTAGCTCACCATTTCTATTTATCTGTCTAGCTCTCTTCTCCATGTGTGTGCGTGTGAGTGCGTGCGAGTGTGCGTGTGTGTGTGTGTGTGTGTGTGTGTGTGTGTGTGTGTGTGTGTGTGTGTGTGTGTGTGTGTGTGTGTGTGTGTGTGTGTGTGTGTGTGTGTGTGTGTGTGTGTGTGTGTGTGTGTGTGTGTGTGTGTGTGTGTGTGTGTGTGTGTGTGTGTGTGTGGGTGGGTGGGTGGGTGGGTGGGTGGCTGGCTGGCTGTGTGGGTGGGTGGGTGGGTGGGTGTGTGTGTGTGTGTGTGTGTGTGTGCGTGCGTGCGTGCGTGCGTGCGTGCGTGCGTGCGTGCGTGCGTGCGTGCGTGCGTGCGTGCGTGCGTGCGTGCGTGCGTGCGTGTGTGTGTGTGTGTGCTTGCTTTCTTTTATTTATTTTCGGTACCTTTACTTCTCTGACCCTAAAGATTTCAGAGATCAAAGATTGCCTTGCATCAGCAAGTTTAGTCTGTACGTGCCGAACCCATCGCCTGTGTCTTCTTCTTATGTTCTGTTTCACTTTCATTTGTCTGGTTCTTGTTATATGTTCCAAATAAGTGATTTTATATATATATATATATATATATATATATATATATATATATATATATATATATATATATATATATATATATATATATATATATATATATATATATATATATATATATATATTTCCTTCTTTGATCCATAACCGCCAACAGTCAAAGCAGTCAGTGGCCATCACGCCTGGTGGCGTCTTGTAGGGCAGCAATAAATTGATTCCTCTTTGCTCGGTCGGTGGCCATCCTTCGTACAATACCCCAACTCTGGTTCATTCTTTGCATCTCGGCTTCCACAGTTCTCCGCCAAGATGTTTTTGGTCGGCCTCTCTTTCACTTTTCCTCGGGGGTCCATAGCATAGCTGTTCTTGTGATGGTATCAGGGTCCCTTCTGAGGACGTGGCCAACCCAACTCCAGCGTCTGCCAGCTATGATGGTGTGCACTGTGCATGTCCTCCTGGTTACTCCGAATAAGTAGTTCTTGATGGTGTTTGGCCAAAAGATTCGGAGAATTTTCCCTTAGGCAGATTGTGTGGAAGGAGGACAGTTTCGACATTTCCTTCTCTGTTACTCTCCTGCATTCCGCACCATAGAGAAGCACAGAAAGTACACAGCTCTCATACAGTCTTAGTTTGGTGTTTGTGCTGTACTGGGAAGACTTCCAAATGTTGTTGAGACTAGCAAAGGCTGTTCTCGCTTTATTCATTATGTGGTTAATGTCCTTGCTTGTTCCGCCGTCAGGTGTTACTATGCATCCTAGGTAAGTAATTGTGTCTGTCTGTTCTAACTTCTGGTTCATTACTGTTATTGGCTCAGAATTGCGCCCATTTAGTATCATGACCTCTGTCTTCTTCAGATTGATGTTCAGGCCAACCTGCTGGACATACTTATTCAGTCTATCGCTTTTTTCTTGGATGTGTTAATGTGAATGCGCGAGTAGTGCAATGTCATCTGCAAATTCCAGGTCTCCCAGTGTAGAAAACGTTGTCCATCTAATTCCTCTTGGACTGTCCTCTGTTGTCTGGCGCATCACCCAATCTATGGCTGTCAAAAATTATATATATATATATATATATATATATATATATATATATATCTCTCTATATATATATATATATATCTATATATATATATATATATATATATATATATATATATATATATATATATATATATATATATATATATATATATATACATGATGTCTGGCTACTGTAATAGATCATTGCGTATTTAAATTGTGTCATCGTTATATTTTTATTGTTCAACTTACCGGTTGATCTTGATGACCGGGTAGATCACAGAGGAGGATTTGATAGATCTCTAAGTGGAGATGAGAGACATACCAGATATTTAAGAAGGATAATCATTAACAAACTATGTACAGAACCCCAATATAGTTGTACTAAATAGAACATTAACAACGGGATTTTGATATGGAACCTTAGTCAAATTATGTAAATAACATTTGTCAGAACATTCTTGAATCTCCTTTTAACATTTGTCATATTTCTTTCTTTTACGAGGTAGAAGTTAATAGCGTGCGAGTCTTCTTAAGATCGTTTGTCGGGGCGCGAGGCGTCTTAAGATGTTGTAAAGGGCTGCGTGACTTCTAGAAGTTTAAGAAGCGTTGATTTAGAGCAAGCATTCACATGCACGTATATAATTTATTGTTTATCGTTCTTATACAACGCCATATCTTGGAATCACACAGGGGGCGGAATGTGACATTTTAATTAAGCAATATTTTTGTTGATTGATATTTATCGCTGGCAGCAAGACAGAAGAAAAGGGGTGTGTCAAGAAAATTAAATGTGTGGAACGCGTATCTCTCGACTGGCCCAAGTGAAGTTTATTTTAATTTCTTTTCAGTGTCTTGTTCTCGTTTATCTCATCGTCATCAAATTAGAAGTGAACTTATATAAAAATTAGAGTTCTAAATTTCAGCGAATTAAGTTAGCTGACGCGTGGTTTTTATTTTTTTGTTTGTGATGATTTTGATTTAAGGCACCAGGAAGACAGCTGATATGATATTATGGATATTTCTCATCCAAACTCTACACATCACGGTAGAAGAGGAACGACTAAGTAAGTAAGGTTTCTGTTTAATCGGTTATGCAGTCCCGTTTGTAGCACAGTTAGGTTCCCTGATGTATCTGAGGAAATAAAGAAATAATGTTTACGACTGCTGTCTCGGGCATTTCGTCGCCTTAGTCCTGCATTATTCCATCTCCACTTCATGCTTTCTTCCCATCTCCACTTCAGTCTTTATTCCATCTCCAACTTAGTCTTTATTCCATCTCCACCTCAGGCTTTATTCCATCTCCACTTCAGGCTGTATTCAATTTCCACCTCAGGCTTTATTCCATCTCCACCTCAGGCTTTATTCCATCTCCACCTTAGGCTTTATTCCATCTCCACCTCAGGCTTTATTCCATCTCCACCTCAGACTTTATTCCATCTCCACTTCAGGCTTTATTCCATCTCCACCTCATACTTTATTCCTTCTCCACCTCAGGCTTTATTCCATATCCAATTCAGGTTTATTCCATTTCCACCTCACGCTGTATTCAATTTCCACCTCAGGCTTTATTCCATCTCCACCTCAGGCTTTATTCAATCTCCACCTCAGACTTTATTCCATCTCCACTTCAGTCTTTATTCCATCTCCAACTCAGGCTTTATTCCATCTCCACTTCAGACTTTATTCCATTTCCACCTCAGGCTTTATTCCATCTCCACTTCAGACTTTATTCCATCTCCACCTCAGACTTTATTCCATCTCCACTTCAGGCTTTATTCCATCTCCACTTCAGGCTTTATTCCATTTCCACCTCAGGCTTTATTCCATCTCCACCTCAGGCTTTATTCCATCTCCACCTCATACTTTATTCCATCCCCACCTCAGGCTTTATTCCATCTCCACTCCAGGCTTTATTCCATTTCCACCTCAGGCTTTATTCCATCTCCACCTCAGGCTTTATTCCATCCCCGCCTCAGACTTTATTCCATCTCCACCTCAGGCTTTATTCCTCAGGCTTTATTCATCAGGCTTTATTCCACCTCAGGCTTTATTCCATCCTCCACCTCAGGCTTTATTCCATCTCCACCTCACCTCAGACTTTATTCCATCTCCACCTCAGGCAGGCTTTTCCATTTCCAGGCTTTATTCCATCTCCACCTCAGGCTTTATTCCATCTCCACCTCAGGCTTTATTCCATCTCCACCTCAGACTTTATTCCATCTCCACCTCAGGCTTTATTCCATCTCCACCTCAGTCTTTATTCCATCTCCACCTCAGGCTATATTCCATCTCCACTTCAAGCTTTATTCCATCTCCACTTCAGGCTTTTTTTATTCCCATTCTCCACTTAGGCTTTTTCCATTCCACCTTAGGCTTTATATTCATCTCCACCTCAGGCTTTATTCCATCTCCACCTCAGACTTTATTCCTGGCGGAATATAAATACGTCTGAGGAGTGGTAAACAAGATAAAGACAGTCCCATAGCAGATACTTCCGTAGGGGAGTGGAGTATTAGAGACTTTCCCCTACTAGACCCAGCACAGAGAGTAAAATAATGAATGAAAGGGCATACACTTTTTGCCAAATAAAAGCGATTGGAGGGAAAATGAAGAAAAGAAATGATACTGCCGCAGTGGCTAAAGGTGTGAGAGAGAACGAAAAGAACACGTACAGACGTGTCGGCATTTAAGCTGTCTTCTGTGCTTCCAAAATTTCTATTTTCGGCTATTTTCTGTAGTTCCGATATTTCTACTGTTGGTTGTCTACTGCAATTCTGCAATGTTTGTTTTCAGCTCTTTTCTGCAGTGACGATGACGGAACTCTGGTTGCTTTGGCTACTTTCTTTATAGTTTTCCTTATGGCTCCCCACTATTCTCAGCTCTTGTGACACCCAGCCTATGGCGTGTATAGCTATATTCGAAGTTAATTCCTAATCGTACGTTTTATCATCCTCGAGTGCATCAAGGTCACTTATTTACGCTTATGGGAATAAAAATGGCTCCATTCTGAAAATTGCACCCTTTCTTTTGTTCAGAATTAATAAAGAGATAGCGGATCGAGAATACACAGAAAAAAAGAAATGCTTTGATAAATCCCGCTTTAATCCATTGCATGAAAGAATACATGTGAACAATAAAGCGATTTTGAAAGAATCGTAACAAGGTTATCCAAGTAAATGATCGATTTGTCAACCTAATGGGAGTTAATTACGAAGTTCTGGGAAAAGAAAATGTCACAGAGAAGGATAGATGAAATGACGATCAAAGCTGAAAGGAAAAACAATGCACACATGATAACACTGGCTAACAAAAAAAAAATTTTTTTTTCTTTCTCTAACATTTCTATGTTTTTCTGGTCAATTTTAATGCGCTGTTTTTAAATTTGTAAACCGTTTTTCTCTATCAGGTCGGGATCTCTAGAAATACGCAATTGAAGTTTTTTAACAACGCATACAGTATTACAACATCATTTGTACAAGAAGTATAACAGTTATGTAGGCTTGAATTTCTTTGCAGTCGACTTTCGTCGGTGAATGGCATGTGGGACATCGCGATGAAGCATCCAACAATAATCGGCAAGCATGGTCACACTCCACCGTCCTTGATAACGTGACTCCATTACGGCGATATCTTGATGGAATCGTTCTCCATGTTCATCGCTGACTTCGCCAAGGTTGTCAGGGAAAAAATCAAGATGCGAATCGAGCAAATGGATTTTGAGGGACATGTTACAGCCCATAATTCTGTATGCATCTATGCACTGCTTAACAATATGCACATAGTCGACAGATTTGTGATTTCCCAGAAAGTTATCGACGATCGATTTGAATGCCATCCATGCGCGAAGTTCACTACCATGTAACAAGTTCTCGAATTGTTTGTCTGCAATAACTTTCCTAATCTGAGGTCCTACAAAGATACCTTCCTTTATCTTTGCATCGCTAATTTGCGGACACTTTTCTCGAAGATAAGTGAAAGCTTTGCTCGTTTTATCTAACGCTTTTACGAAATTCTTCATGAGCCCCAACTTTATATGTAACGGTGGTAAAATGATGCTGTCTTTGTTAACTAATGGCTCGTGTATTACATTTTTATGCCCGAGCTGCATACGATCCGTGATAGGCCACACCTTTCTTGAATAATGTTCCTGTCTGTTGCGGCTGTCCCATTCACATAGGAAGCAACAAAATTTAGTATACCCAGTCTGCATGCCCGTGAGAATTGCAATGACCTTTAGGTCTCCACAAATCCGCCATTGGTAGTCATTGTACTTTATTTTTGCCAAAAGTATAGCCATATTGTCATAAGTTTCTTTCATATGAACAGAGTAGGCGACTGGAATTGATGAAAATAAATTTCCATTATGCAATAACACGGCTTTTAGACTAGTCTTGGAAGAGTCGATGAAAAGTCGCCATTCGTTGACTATTTACTCATGACCGAGGTGCACCATTAGACCTTTTACATCTTTGCAATAGCAAATGTCATAATCCATCTCAAAGTATTGAACAAGTTCTCTGTGTCTATGACGAAATTTAGATATCGGAGTATTGGGCGCTAAAAGATTCCATTCTTTGAGTCGCGAACCGAGTAATTCCGCTTGTCCTTTGGTGAGAGCGAGATCACGTATTAGATCTGAAAGTTCTGAATGGTTAATTAAGTGAACACCATCATTCACCGGTATATAATCCGAGTCAGAATTAGTTTCTAAAGCAGGTAAACTATCACTTTCTGATGGTTCATTCACGTCCAACGGATATTGTTCTGGTGGAACTGGGATCGGACACGTGATTAGATCATGAGGCACTGGTTTCGAAACCGATTCAATATTTGCATAAACCACATACTTTCTAGTTTTAAAAGTGAAACCATAGATATTTGTCAAGCAGAAGTAACAATCAGTAGCGTGATTTGTCGGTTCACGCCATATTACTGGCACTCCAAAAGGCATCGACTTATGCTTCGGCGATTTTCGTAACCAGCCTGCCAATGTATTTGCACAAGTCGAACAAACTGCATTTGGCATCCAAGATTTATTTGCATCATCAACTTTCGAATCGAAATAAAGTTCATATGCTTTCTTTAGCAATGTTGTAAAGTTTTTCTGGTGAACACAATCGGTAAAATATCCGCACACGTAACAGAACAGATCAGCCGAATTTCTACAACATCTAGAAGCCATATTTCACTCAGAATTATTTCAAAATACAGTAACTATTTGAAATATAACGTAACATATGTCATGCATCTTTTAGCAGTATAAAAAGTAGAATTATTTTGCATTTTATTAATTTTTAAAAAGTTATATAGTAAAAATGAAACGGAGCAAATAACGGTTTCCCAAAAATATATTTATTCACAAATATCTTAAGAACCCGACGTGATAGAGATAAACGGATTTCAAATTTGAAATCAGCGCAAGAAACTGACTTAAGAACACTTATTCTTACATAAGAAAGAAAAATGTTGTTTGTCAGTGTAATCAAACAGAAGTAAGACTGTAGTAATAATAACTCCTTCAGTCATACCTGACTATGGGAATGCGCCCCTGAGGTGACAGCCATCAGCTGCTTTTGTCCCCTGGTTCGACGTTATCTCCTCTCTTCAGCTTGCCATGAGAGCTTCTTTTCGCCCTGTCTGCGGTGGCGGCTTGGTGCGATCGGCAGCTTCATTCTCCCAGGTTGCTGGATTTATGTCCAGTGCCCTCATGTCTCTCTTGCACATATCTTTGAACCTCAGTTCTTTTGCCATCTGCCAGTTGTCTGTAGAAGATTTCTTTTGGGATGCGACCATCTTCCATGCGGCGGGCATGGCCAAGCCAGCGTAGGCTATAGTATGCAGTACAAAATAGTACAAACCAACATTTCACAATGGCATTGATATACATGTGACGGTATTGCCTCCCCTGCTTTGCAGTAGTGGTCCAACAGTGGCCAAAACTCAAGAGTGTCTAATATGGGCTTCAAAGGTATCTATCTTCGCGCAAGATTACTCTTGGCAGAGATGTAGATAGAAGGGTGATGACACTTCTATTGCACAGGGAGTCTTCACAAGATATTCAGAATAAGCGAGAACAATACTGCTTTGGCTGAGTATGTTAACTCTGTAATTCTGCCGACGCTTTTGTGAAGGATTTAAGCACTTATTACTTTCAGCTCATTTAAGCCCCCCACACTTAATTTACTCAGTGGAATTCTATTATTCTAGTATAGCTCTGTTTAGAGTGTGTGTAGTAATTTGACTGAGACAAACATGCAGTAACTTTAAAATGATTAAATCAAAGTTAAATTTGTAACATCACAAATAACAAAATTTAATAATCACTTTAGGTTTTAACAGTTGGAAAATAATTTGAAAAGTTATGGTTCAAGAAAGTTATTATCATAGTCTTTAGGCATTGTGAGATGTTACAAGAAGTTCAAGTGGTAGCATATATTTGAACTTAGCTGCCAATGACTGTTCTGCTCCCTCTTATGGGTTGGTTATTTTCACTCTGCTCGCTCTCGTCTCTGATCAAGGTTGTCGGGGGTAGCTCGTTTCCCAGAACTGTCAAGGAGAGTCTACCACGTGCGTCCTTCGTCTTAAAGTTTAGGCCATGGTTCCCTTCTTGTTCCAGAGATAGTATTTTCTGCTAATGCCACCAAAAACTATGGTAAAAGAATAGAACGAAACGTTCTTCTGAATATGGCGTTTTCCACCCAATAGTTATGGGTTCCTTTCTTCCCATACCACCATCCCAATTAATCAGACTTTACCCTCGATGAGAATTAAATTTAATCCCTCGGGATAAAACTTTCTTTACATTTAAATAGAATATCTTTCATGGTTACTTTATATTCAAATGAAAAGGTTAATAATACAGATAGAGTCTGTTTGCACATACATCTCCACTGATTGAAAAGTGTTCACAATATAAATTGAATGTTTTCATTTATGTTTTACACTGATTGAAAGGTTTGAAACTTCCATTACTTTAAAATGAATATTTTCACAAAGACATTTACACTGGTTTAAACTTGAAAACTGACATTAATTTTAAAGTGACTATGTTTATAGGGACATTTACACTGCTTTGAAAATGTAAGTATTATACTTAGAATGAGATCATTTCTTTCATCTTTCCCTCCCTGCTCCATAGGGAACCTGGAACTACTTTATGCTATTAGTTCTCCTTACGAAACTATCAATAAAGCAATCACCCGCCCGTGCAGTGGTGGTTCATGAACCATCATTCTGTACGCTGAGGTTGCCAGCCTCAAATGACTTTGACATACAATAGCAAGTTTCACCCTTTAAACTTCACATGGTAATATATAGATTTATATGTTAGTTCACATGTTAGTAATAAAATATGAAGTGTAAATCACAACTTACGGCAATCCTGACTCACAGTCTTTTGCTCAGATGAATAAAAGAGACTTGAATCGGCCTCTTACATGCGTCTGGCATGTTGTTCATTTTAACTTCAATTTCCTTTGACTCTGTGTCTTTCTTCAGTTTGCTAGTCCCGGTGTTCCTTATTAAAATGTAGAGATTTCCTGTGCTTTGTAAGTCTTTTTTGGTTCTCCAATAAAAGGTCCAGTTAAAAAAATGGATGTGAGTCATGGGCAATGACTACAACCCATAAAAGCCAGATCCAAACCTCAGAAATGAGGTATCTGAGGAAGGTGCCACATGTGTCACACAGACAGTAATCTCGTTATCTGTCGTATGAGTACGCAAAACTCCGTGTTTGCCCAGCTTGTTAACAAACCAGTCGCTTATCAGCGGTTTAATCTAAACACGCCGGCGCTCATCTTTTCTAGTTGCTTCTCGCAGGCTGGGATAAACATTATCTGCAAGGAGTGTCACAAATGTTTGAACGTACAAACTACTTGCTTCTTAGCCGACAATGATAAGAAATTGGTACTTTTAAAAGTACACACATAAATATCAGTACAAAATATGTCTCTGATCTTGTCGAAGTGAAACCGAGATCGTGAAGCGGTCGTCCATTTCGTTACAATAATAGCCCCTTCAGTCATAACTGACTATGGGAATGCGCCCCTGAGGTGACAGCCCTCAGCTGCTTATTTTCCTGGTGCTCCTTTCGACGTTTTCTCCTCACCTCTGCTTCTTGTGTGAGCCTCTCTTCGCCCAATCTGAGGTGGCGCCGTAAATAGCATCGCCACTTAGTGCGATCGGCAGCTTCATCCTCCCATGTTGCTGGATCCATGTCCAGTGCCCTCATATCTCTCTTGCACACATCTTTGAACCTCAGCTGTGGTCGCCCAACTGTTCTCTTGCCATCTGCTAATTGTCCGTAGAAGATATCTTTTGGGATGCGACCATCTTCCATGCGGCGAACATGGCCAAGCCAGCGAAGTCTGCGCTGTCTAAGAAGCGTATACATACTTTGAAGGCCAGCACGTGACAACACCTCGACATTTGTCACTTTATCTTTCCACGAGATGCCGAGGATGCGGCGTAGACACCGCAAATGGAAGGTATTGAGCCTTCTTTCTTGCTTAGCATAGGTCGTCCAGGTCTCGCTGCCATATAGGAGTGTGCTGGTGACGCAGGCATTATATACCGCAGCTTTGGTCTTCATTGTGAGTTTAGAGTTTCCCAAAACACGCGATGTGAGGCGGGCAAAGGTAGCTGCAGCTTTGCCAATGCGGCTGTCGATTTCTGTATCCAGTGAGAGTTTGTCATTGATGGTAGACCCTAGGTATGTGAAGTGGTGCACCACTGCCAATTCATAGTTATCGATAGTGATAACTGGTGCAGCATCCACATCCTGACTCAGCACATTCATTTTCTTTAGACTTATTGTGAGGCCAAAGTCCTTGCATGCTTAGGTGAAGCGATTCATCAAGCTCTGAAGCTCCTGTTGGCTTTGAGTGATGACTGCAGCATCATCAGCGAACAACAAGTCTCTTATAGTGACCCTTCTGATTTTTGTTTTTGCCTTCAGCCTTGAAAGATTAAACAGACGGCCATCTGACCTAGTGTGAAGGCATATTCCTTCAGTTGCATCTCTGAATGCATGTTTCAAGAGTAAGGCAAAGAAGATATTTCGTTACAATACACACACTAAAGCCGAAATAACAAAGACAGGAAATAACCCTGACATGACAAAAAGTATGCGGAAGCGGAGGAAAATAATATTCATCAACTGTTATTACTTTAATCTAACAGGTCAACAAACTAGTTTTAAAGACCCTATTTTCTCTACTATTGCGTAAGAAGTGTCCGCTGTCTCTGCGTAACTCAAACACGCAAAGATCTTGTCTTAAAGTAACTAAATCGCACTGGGGTTAGGACTTTTCTCATACCTCTATTTATACCAGGCAATAAGGCGTGATGGCTTTTTTTTCATGTAACCCCATTGTCACGTAGGTTTTATATTCATTTAATTTCCTACATTTTCTTCCTATTCTTTCACCAAATTCTCTCTTTTATTATCTCTGTATTTCATTTTTCCCGTATATTTTTCATCCATTCGTTTTGCGAATATTATTTTCATATAATTCGCAAACTTTACCTGTTTCTTTCTCAAAACTGAGAATCGCGCTAGGACGATATTACGTAGATGTCAGGGCTGCAGGGCGTCAGAAGGCGTGATAAGTCAGTTCGCGGAACATAGGACGTAGCAAATCGTCTACATTCTCACCGAGCGCGCGAGCTTCTTCTCGGCATTAGTCCCGGTGAGGTGTGATACTTTACATCTGCACCGGTCAGTATCCAGACATTTGGCTGGAAAATCCCAAACTGACACGGCGCTCACTTGGGCCATGGTCAGCTGTAGTGTGAAAACTGCCCTGAAATGGAGTCAGGCTGTCTGGGATTTGAAACTGACACGCGTACATCGTGGTCAGTAGGTGACAGTTACGACACGCGTTAAGCGGACGTAAATGTTGGGAGTAGGGGAGATAATTTCGCGTGGCGAAATAGTTTGGGCCCTTTGTCTGATTTTAAGATATTGGCCAAGTTTGAAACTTTAATTTCATTCTCGCTCATAGACTCCACAGTAGATAGGTCGCTCGAAAAACAGAATAGCTGTTAGCGAAGGTCTCAGTTTGTTTCGGCAATTTGTCGAACTTCTAGACTTCCAGAAATATTTTCAGCATTTTTATTCTTAAGTTGTGCGACTACCTGTAATTCTGTGGTTGAGGTAATTAATATGATAGATATATAGATGTTGTGAGTGTTAAAGTGTTAAATCGCTTAATTCATTTTAATCTATTTCTTTAGCACAGAAGAGAAATAAAGTGGTAGGCTATTATATTTTCTAGGGAAGCATTCAGTGGAAAGCAGAATAAAATTAAAATTTCTAGCTTATAACGGCAATTGTAGCTATTTATAAATTTAATTTAACTGCTAATACTCAGTCGAGTGTATTTTTCTAAACTAACGTATAAACTCTAGAATCCAGCCTCATGAATGGTGACGGAATACGCACGTGTTCTTAATTTATGAGGATTGCTGATTTTTAAATATAACTACGTCACGGGAAGTTTAAATGATAAGCAAAGCTCTCTGCTTGCAAGTTTAAATGTAAGTTTTAACCAGTACAGATTCTGTTTATTATATTATATGTGTTATTTTTCCTCCACACAGTGAAAGTTTTGGGGTGACCCTAACTTTACCAGCACCTAGTAGTAGTTTCCATACTTGTAAAGAAATAGACAGTCCTTATTTTGAACCACGTGGGTTTTCTCAAGTAACACTGATCTGACGGTGCAAGTTAGACAGAAATACTAATATCCCTATAACGGGTTTTCAAAGACTGTAATGATAAATACTGGACCTTGGAGCCAGCACTTAATTTCTTCTAGAAACTCTATATAATTTGCTGCCTGGTGGCGTGAATATTAACAATCATTTCCCGACTAGATTATATCTTGTGGACAAATCTGTGGTGTGACTAAAGTGAATCCCATACTGAGGGAAGGCACCGACCTGACATTCATCATTTTTTAGAAACCTACGCTATTGACACTGTGCTCTGCTAACTCCCGCGCCTGGAATAATTGTTAGGTGACTTAATCAGACATTTGAACAAATTTGCATACCCAAGTAGTCGTTCCCGGAGACTCCAAGTTAAATACGTCTTTTGGAACTGGGGACTTCTTGGCAGAAGACTGCATTTTTTGAGTCTGTGTGAAAATCTAAAATCAATGTGTTCCAAGAGGCAGCAAGCAAAGTCGTGAGTACAAGTATGAGAAGCCATGGCGGAATGAATGAGTGTACGCTGGTTTGAGTGATATTTTTCACTATTTTATCTTTGACACCCTGTTGCTGTCCTAATTTTTTTTTCAATCTGCATAATTTGTTGCTAAGGCTAGAGTTCTTGTGTTTTTGTCTTAGGTTAAATCAGATTTTTTTTTCAAACTCTGTGCATATAATTACGAGATAAAACAAAGAAAAACTCTTAGACTCAAACCCTATGTATCTGTGACTCGGGCGCCATCATCTGTTCTCTTAACGGGGCCGGGCTAAACCTAGAGTTAACACTATAACGGGGCTATCATCCTTGCAACATTTCCTTGATTTTTTATGACTATGTGTATATGTATTTTCCTTGATGTACTTTCTTTGATGTTGTGAGCCGATTTTTTCCTGATATTAAAATCGCTCTTGAACTTAATAATCGTGTTTGGTCAGCTCGTTCTAGATAATATATATATCATTGTTATAGTTTTCCCACGTCTGTGTGTTTACCTGTCGTCACGTGTATGTGCGTGCCTGTGAGTGATAGAAATATACGTAATATGTATATTGGTGTAGTCTGTCTGACGCTGTAACAACTGTTGTAGAAGATAGGTGAGAGAGAGAAGAATTCTTTTCGCTTTCAGAGACAGCCACTATATCAAATCTATCATCTCACGTGTGTGGAAATTCTATTACCTTTCACTAACTCTCACTGAGTCTATCACCTATTCAAACCTATTCAGAAGGGACCAAACCTAGTCTTAATTCTCCTATCGGAAATCTACGACAAATGAGGGCTCGTTTCCGGTCTTTGAACTTAGAATAGGAAGACGAGTACGACAAACGTGGACTCGTCTATCTGGATTTTGTATTTAAGATTCTGTATTCTGATATAGAGTAAGAGTGTGATGTCTTGTGAGTTGTTATATATTTAAATAATTACCCCCTAGACTAGCGATCTGTTTACGGGCGTGCTGACCACACAAACTAATAAGTTTTTTTTTTCCACAGCATCTTTGAATAATATACATTTTGGTTACAGGTTGATTTTGTCGGGATATATGTTAACTGCTGATTGTAATACTAAATGCTGGTAAAGTGGTGAGTGTATAACATTCACTGGGTACTGAGGCAGAACGGCGTTTGAACTAAGTTAAGGAGTGTGTTTCGGACTTTTTGTCCAGATTAATTCCCTCCCTTACCCGATCTGACTTCAGGGGCGAACTTATAGTGGATTTTTAAAAATTAAGGGATTATTTTTCTCTTTAATTTTTGCAATATTCTTTTGCTTTTCCACTGTAGCAACTTATTTTTCAGTTGTAATCTTAACTACCATTTATTTGGCGTAGTCGTGTTTTGCATTGAGTGCTTTATTGCCGATAATAGCAGCGATAGTTAGATTTTAATTTGGAGGAGGTATCCCAGGGTTAAGGATATCATCTTTTGATTTTTGGTAATTTTTTTTCTCGTAAGTGGTAGGAACCAGTGTATCCTTTTTCCTATTTCGTTCTCCACTAGTCTCAGTCACTGACATAATATGGCCGAGAGGGCAAAGCTTAGACAACTTCTCAGGGACGAAGCGAGAGAGGAGGGACTGGAAGGAGAAGAAGCGAAAGCTTTTGTCAGGGACGAACTTGAGAGATATGATGCGGAGAGGAAAGCAGCTGAAGCTAAAGAGGAAAAAGAAGAAGCTAGGAGGAAAGAAGAAGCAGCCGAAGCTTTACAGCAGAAGAAGATGGACGAGGAAATGGAAATTCGCAGGATGCAGCATGAGGAAAGGGAAAAAGAGAAACAGAGACAGCATGAGCTGGCGCTTAAGACTCTAGAGTTCCAAAGCCGTGGTGCTGCCTCTACCTCCAGCAGTGGAGAGTCTTCTCCTCATTCCTCCTTAACTGATCCTTCTAACACTCAATCTACTCATCTTTCTGCTATGTCTTTTCCGCTAGAATCTTTCCCTTGTCCCAATGAGAAGATTGACACATGGCTAGAGAAATTTGAGAAAATTGCAACTCTGTACGGTTTAGAGAGGTCGCGTTGGAATATGAAACTTTCCCAGGCCCTAAAAGGTTCTGCTTATGATGTTTATTCTAAGCTGGAAAGTAGCCAACAAGACGACTACGATGTGTTGAAGAAAGCGTTACTGGAGCGCTTTGAAATGAACGCTCGCAAGTTTTTGCAACTGTTTCGCAACAGCCGGAAAGAGAATTCTGAAACTTTTCACCAGTTCTCATCTCGTCTTAAGGGATATCTAACAAAGTGCCTTGAGCTTTCGCAGCTCCCCTCTACCTATGAAGGTCTTGAGGAACTTGTTCTAACTGAACAAATAAAGAACACTTTGTCTGCTGATACCCGGAGATTTCTCGCTGAGCAGGGGGCAGAAAAACTTGAAGACATTTTGGAAAAGTCTGAGCGTTATCACAATGCGCTGGCTGAACTACCGGCCACAAAGCGGAAACCGACAGAGGAGCATTTTCGAAAACATAACCTAGAGCAATCTTCTCAGGCTTCTAACCAAAACAACCACAGAGAAACTGGACCTCAAAACCCCCCTCCTGAAAAATCCAAGTTCTACAAGAACAAGTACCCCAACCACCCCAAACAGTCTGATCAACCCGACCGCCCTACATGGCAGCGTAGCCAGAAAGGACAAGGTGGCAAAGGGAGAACCCCTGAGCACGGGACATATGATCAGACCGAGCACACCGAGCCTAAACGCATCGGATGCTTATTAACAGTCTCGCAAGGCGGAATTATTGACAGTGATTCCCAACCTCTTGGGGATAGACCCTCAACGCGAGGTATTGTTATTTTGAACGGTTCTCAAACTTCTTGCTTATTTGACACGGGGCTTTCTTACGATTGCATTGTTGCCAGAAACCTGGTTAAACCCGGTCAAGAGACAGGAGAGACCGTCAAACTTTGTGGAGTTCGTAAGAGTGATGCACCTACAGCGCTTCCCATCGCATTGGTGGAGATACACTCTGACTTTGTCAGAGGTGTGATCAAAGCGGCTGTTATGGATGATCCCATCTACCCAGTCATACTTGGCGGGAGATACGTGTGTATTGGGAAACCGGAAGAGCCGATTGTGGCAGCAGTAACTACAAGAGGGCAAACCAAGAAGGAACGGGAGCTTGCACCTAATTTGTTACCTATGGAACTTAAAGAAGCGCAATACAAGGACCCTACTTTGGCACCCTGCTTTAGGAAACTGCCCATGGCTAAGGAACCCAAACAGCACGGGGACATTTTTTCTGAGGATGGCGTACTTTATCGGAGAACGGGCAAGCCTGACCAAGGTTACAACCAGCTCCTAGTACCGAAACAGTACAGAAGCCAAATCCTAGAAATGGGGCACTCTCTTCCCTTTAGCGGACATATGGGACAGAACGCCACAAACCAACGTATAACCACTCATTATTGGTGGCCAGGAGTAAATACTGATATTATCAGATATGTCAAATCCTGTGCCCAGTGCCAACGTGTGCCACCCAAGCAACGGGCACCCCCAGTCCACATGGGTGAAATGCCAATAGTGGGTACACCATTCGAACGGGTTGTGATCGACATTTTAGGGCCTTTCGAAAGGACTAAAAGAAGGAACAGGTTCATCCTGACCTTAGTCGATACATGCACTTTATGGGCAGAAGCTATCCCGCTAACATGCGCAGATGCCAAGCATGTCGCAGAAGCCCTCGTGCAGATTTTCACTCGGTTGGGATTCCCTCAGCAAGTGTTGACGGATAATGGATCTCCATACCGAAACCTGTTGATGGATGAGATCGTTAAGATCTTGAGGACCCAACACATCCACACTAAGCCATATACTCCGGCGGGAAATGGGCTCGTGGAACGTGCTAATGGAAACCTCACCATGATGCTAAGTAAGCTGGCACAAGTGAAACCTGAAGATTGGGATCTCTGTATTCCTGCAGCATTATTTGGCTACAGAGAATCTCCTCATACTTCCACAGGATTTCCGCCAGCTACACTCTTATTCGGCAGACCCATTAAGGGCCCGCTTGAAGCCTTACTTCAGTCTCTGACAGACGAGAAGGCTGATGAGACAGTTGTCTCAGCCAGTAAATATGTGTCGGTTTTAAAGGAACGGTTGAAACTAGGGTGGGACCTAGCAACGACTAACTTTAAGCGAGCACGCACCAAGCACGCTAACCGATACAGGAAAGTCGCGGAAGAGAGAGAACTGGAAGCAGGAGAGAAAGTTTTGGTGTTGCTCCCTACCGAGAACAACCAACTGAAGATCGGATGGCAAGGGCCGTTTACCGTCCTGAAAAAGATTTCTAAGGCTAACTACCAGATCTCTATTGAAGGAAAGGAGAAGGTTTTCCATTTAAATCTCTTAAAGAGATACTTGGAAAAACCAGTGCCAACCTCCGACCATCTCCTGACGATCGCCAAAACTGACGAAGATGACGATAGTGGCAGGGATATTCCACCGCTATCACAGGAAATCTTTCAAAAATGTCAGCAGCGGCGACGCTCTTTCAAGCGCGCATATGAGACATTCCAGGGGAAGGAAACTTTGAGGAGTGGACTTGAGTAGGAATTGGACAGAGATGGAGGGGGAAGAGGAGAGGGAAGAAGACAGACACCCCGAAGCTACGGTTATAGGAAATTAAACTCCATAACGTAGACATGGAGTGCTTCCATATCTTAAAGGGGGGAGGCTCTGTCACGTAGGGTTTATATTCATTTAATTTCCTACATTTTCTTCCTATTCTTTCACCAAATTCTCTCTTTTATTATCTCTGTATTTCATTTTTCCCGTATATTTTTCATCCATTCGTTTTGCGAATATTATTTTCATATAATTCGCAAACTTTACCTGTTTCTTTCTCAAAACTGAGAATCGCGCTAGGACGATATTACGTAGATGTCAGGGCTGCAGGGCGTCAGAAGGCGTGATAAGTCGGTTCGCTGAACATAGGACGTAGCAAATCGTCTACATTCTCACCGAGCGCGCGAGCTTCTTCTCGGCATTAGTCCCGGTGAGGTGTGATACTTTACATCTGCACCGGTCAGTATCCAGACATTTGTCTGGAAAATCCCAAACTGACACGGCGCTCACTTGGGCCATGGTCAGCTGTAGTGTGAAAACTGCCCTGAAATGGAGTCAGGCTGTCTGGGATTTGAAACTGACACGCGTACATCGTGGTCAGTAGGTGACAGTTACGACACGCGTTAAGCGGACGTAAATGTTGGGAGTAGGGGAGATAATTTCGCGTGGCGAAATAGTTTGGGCCCTTTGTCTGATTTTAAGATATTGGCCAAGTTTGAAACTTTAATTTCATTCTCGCTCATAGACTCCACAGTAGATAGGTCGCTCGAAAAACAGAATAGCTGTTAGCGAAGGTCTCAGTTTGTTTCGGCAATTTGTCGAACTTCTAGACTTCCAGAAATATTTTCAGCATTTTTATTCTTAAGTTGTGCGACTACCTGTAATTCTGTGGTTGAGGTAATTAATATGATAGATATATAGATGTTGTGAGTGTTAAAGTGTTAAATCGCTTAATTCATTTTAATCTATTTCTTTAGCGCAGAAGAGAAATAAAGTGGTAGGCTATTATATTTTCTAGGGAAGCATTCAGTGGAAAGCAGAATAAAAATTAAAATTTCTAGCTTATAACGGCAATTGTAGCTATTTATAAATTTAATTTAACTGCTAATACTCAGTCGAGTGTATTTTTCTAAACTAACGTATAAACTCTAGAATCCAGCCTCATGAATGGTGACGGAATACGCACGTGTTCTTAATTTATGAGGATTGCTGATTTTTAAATATAACTTACGTCACGGGAAGTTTAAATGATAAGCAAAGCTCTCTGCTTGCAAGTTTAAATGTAAGTTTTAACCAGTACAGATTCTGTTTATTATATTATATGTGTTATTTTTCCTCCACACAGTGAAAGTTTTGGGGTGACCCTAACTTTACCAGCACCTAGTAGTAGTTTCCATACTTGTGAAGAAATAGACAGTCCTTATTTTGAACCACGTGGGTTTTCTCAAGTAACACTGATCTGACGGTGCAAGTTAGACAGAAATACTAATATCCCTATAACGGGTTTTCAAAGACTGTAATGATAAATACTGGACCTTGGAGCCAGCACTTAATTTCTTCTAGAAACTCTATATAATTTGCTGCCTGGTGGCGTGAATATTAACAATCATTTCCCGACTAGATTATATCTTGTGGACAAATCTGTGGTGTGACTAAAGTGAATCCCATACTGAGGGAAGGCACCGACCTGACATTCATCATTTTTTAGAAACCTACGCTATTGACACTGTGCTCTGCTAACTCCCGCGCCTGGAATAATTGTTAGGTGACTTAATCAGACATTTGAACAAATTTGCATACCCAAGTAGTCGTTCCCGGAGACTCCAAGTTAAATACGTCTTTTGGAACTGGGGACTTCTTGGCAGAAGACTGCATTTTTTGAGTCTGTGTGAAAATCTAAAATCAATGTGTTCCAAGAGGCAGCAAGCAAAGTCGTGAGTACAAGTATGAGAAGCCATGGCGGAATGAATGAGTGTACGCTGGTTTGAGTGATATTTTTTCACTATTTTATCTTTGACACCCTGTTGCTGTCCTAATTTTTTTTTTCAATCTGCATAATTTGTTGCTAAGGCTAGAGTTCTTGTGTTTTTGTCTTAGGTTAAATCAGATTTTTTTTTTCAAACTCTGTGCATATAATTACGAGATAAAACAAAGAAAAACTCTTAGACTCAAACCCTATGTATCTGTGACTCGGGCGCCATCATCTGTTCTCTTAACGGGGCCGGGCTAAACCTAGAGTTAACACCATAACGGGGCTATCATCCTTGCAACATTTCCTTGAATTTTTATGACTATGTGTATATGTATTTTCCTTGATGTACTTTCTTTGATGTTGTGAGCCGATTTTTTCCTGATATTAAAATCGCTCTTGAACTTAATAATCGTGTTTGGTCAGCTCGTTCTAGATAATATATATATCATTGTTATAGTTTTCCCACGTCTGGGTGTTTACCTGTCGTCACGTGTATGTGCGTGCCTGTGAGTGATAGAAATATACGTAATATGTATATTGGTGTAGTCTGTCTGACGCTGTAACAACTGTTGTAGAAGATAGGTGAGAGAGAGAAGAATTCTTTTTCGCTTTCAGAGACAGCCACTATATCAAATCTATCATCTCACGTGTGTGGAAATTCTATTACCTTTCACTAACTCTCACTGAGTCTATCACCTATTCAAACCTATTCAGAAGGGACCAAACCTAGTCTTAATTCTCCTATCGGAAATCTACGACACCCATCACTGTCAACTTAAGACATTTTACTTGTTTATATTTAACCTTGTCACTGCATGGATAGGACTTTATACTTGTTTCTATGTAAAATGGTTTCACTACTTAGTCCGGATATTCCACCAGATTCCGTGTAACGCAATCACTACCTGGTCCGGAAATTTCACTAAATTCTTGTAACAACATCACTACATGGTCCGGATATTCCACTAAATTATTGTAACACAATCACTACCTGGTCCGGATATTACACTAGATGGTATGCAACATAATCACTATGTCGTCCATATTTCACTAGATTATGTGAAACCCAATCACTACCTGGTCCAGATATTCCACTAAATTCTTATAACAAAATCACCACCTGGTCCGGATATTCCACTAAATTCTTGTAACACAATCACTACCTGGTCCCGATATTCCACTAGATTCTGTGTAACACAATCACCACCTTGTTCGGATATTCCATTAGATTCTTGTAACACAATCACTACCTGGAACGGATATTCCACTAAATTCTGTGCAACACAATCACTACTTCGTCCAGATACTTCAACTGTTCCAATGTAACCCAATCACTGTCATGTTTAGACATTGTGCTTGTTTCTTTGTAATCCAACCGTGGTCTGATTTAGACAATTGACCTCTTTTTTTTGTAATCCAACTGCCGTCTGATTAAGACATTTTTCCAGTTTCTATGTACTCCAACCGTGGTCTGATTAAGACATTTTACCCGTTTCTATGTAATCCAACCATAGTCTAATTCAGACATTTTACCAGTTTCTATGTAATCCAACCGTGGTCTAATTAAACCATTTTACCCGTTTCTATGTAATCCAACTGTGGTCTGATTAAGACTTTTTACCCGTTTCTATGTAATCCAAGTGTCGTCTGATTAAGACATTTTACCAATTTCGGTGTAATCCTACAGTCGTCTGATTAAGACATTTTACAGTTTCTATGTAACCCAACCGGGGTTTGGTTGAGAAATTTTACCCATTTCTGTGTAATCCAACCGTGCTCTGGTTACGGGACCTTACTTGTTTTTTATGTAACCCATTCCTTGTCTGGATAAGATTTCTTCTCCCATAAAGTCGTGTTTCTAATTTTAAACTGTTAAAAAACGGGATACTAGTCTCCGGGGACAGTTTTCTCAAGCGCTGGTGACTGGTGGCAAGTGTTGGCGCTGATATTTTGTAAACTTCGTTTGTGTTTTCTTTTGTCCCAGTTTTATATTTTAGTAATCCTCATTGACGGTACTGAAACGCGCCAGTCTACCCAGCTGTAAATGGGTGCATGACTCTTCTCTTTCAGTTAGGGATGGAAAAGGCGGCGAGTAAGGGAACTGGTCATCCCACCTCTCGATGCTGGACCTAGTATGGTGAAGTCTCTGACACTTCACTCTCCAGCGGCAGTATCTGCAGTGAGACTACCTTTTTTAATCCTCATATTAATTATTGTACAACTATGTATGTCAATGCCATATTTAAATATGTTCAACGAAAGCAGCGGTCAGTACGAGGTTGATGGTATCTCAGTAGAGTTTTTCTAGGAATGGTACTGGTGATTGGCCATATACACTGTGTCTTTTCCACATTTGTTGGGTACCTTTAAAGTAAATGTTCAGCAGTCATTTTATCAGTGCCACAGTGAAACTCGTCAGTAGTTCATGTCTTTAGCTTGTTGAATAGATGGTACCTCAATCTGTTGTGACCTGTGCGAAGTCTGAAGATTACCACTTGCTCAGTTCTGCTGAACTGGTAATATGCATCATTTTTGTTAGTGACCTGGATGATCTGCTTCCCACTTGCTCCTGTATCTGCTCTTGATAAAACTCTTGACCTCGTCATAAGTTATGCTTATGTCAAGCTGAGGTAGCAATCCACCTTCCTTTGTCAATCTGACAGCCTCTTTATTTTCGGGGATGTTGCAGTTTGAATGGGATCCACTGTATCACTACTCTTTTGAATTGCTGACATAGTTTGCTGATATAGTAACACTGTGTGAAAACTCAGAACGACAGAAAATTCCTTGCATTAAACATTGGAGACTACCACGTTCTTTAAGAGTTAAATTACCAGGTGCTATTAGTTACTACTGCCAGTCAGTGCATTTCGCTAATTGTAATTTGTTTTTGCACATTTAGTGCTTATAGGTGGTGCTAGGGCATCGGGTTTGTTTGAAAGTTTCTTAGACATAATAAAGCTATCAACACATCAACAAGGACTTTGGTTGTTCACTTACTTACTTAGTCGTTCCTCTTCTACCCGTGTGTGTAGATGTTAGTCAGAGAGAGTGCCATTATATCTGATCGGCTGTCGTCCTCCTAACTTGATTCCAATCTAGTCCTCGGTTCTTCAGAGATACTGTAGTCTAATGTTGTCCTTCCAGCAAACTGTGGGTCGTCATGGAGCTCTCGATCTCTGGCTCTTAGTTTCCCATATTTATCGTTATAGCCGATCTTCTACCATTCTGCAGGCATGGCTAAACTATTGTAATTGGGACTGTTCTATTCGGATTTGCGATTTGGAATGGCGAAAGAGATGCCTCGTTGAAGAGGGGATCTCCGCTATTTTTTGTTCTGTCAGGGATGTGTAGTCCTCTTGATGGATATTTCGTTTATTCGAGATAATACCTCTAGTGTTTCCCACATGTCGGGAGGCGTGATATTTCTGTGTATTTCCTGAAGGCAAGGTAAATTGACTTTTCATTAACTCTATCGATTTTGGGTCGTGAGCGATTTCGATTCATAGCCTGTCTTCGAAAGTCGTCGTCACGAGATGTTTTCCCAGCTCACATGTCGCTGTATTGTACTGCATCGGTTGATGCATGTCCCAAGGACCATTACTTGCTACTTTGTTAAATGAACTAGGTTTGGAAAACCTTTATTATCTAGAGGATATTTTTGAGGACATTATTTATACTTCGGCAGACGTGTCTGACTTGCTGAAGTCAGACTAAGGAGAGTGAACTGATCTCATACATCTGGTTATCTCCTGGCTGTTATAGAAAAGGATGGAGTTTTTCACCTGACTACATTTACAGCACTATGAAATATAACATGCATCTGACTCATCATTGTAATGCTGTCTACCGTCTATTGCTGTATTGAATGTTGCTGTGATAATGACTGTTTGATGTGCCTACATATTCGCGTAACCATTTTGTCACTGTGGCGTCCCCAATAAATAATGAAGAAAAACGTCAACGGCTGTTACAAGAATCATTGACTTTATACGTCGTGAGTTTACTGACGTCCTATGTGGATTGCCCTGTTATTTTTGTATGAACATTGTTTGACTGAACACATCTGCACACTACACAAAACCAGACATGCGGATACCATCCATCATCATATGGCATCACGCATCATTTGGTGGCCATAAGCTGGTTTGATTCTGGTACCAGCAAACACGGGGTCCCTTACCCACTTCATTTTCAACAAGAATTCATCAGCATCCTCCAAGAAATTAACATTCTTCAATACAGTCAACATCTTCAAAATTTTCAAAGTACTCGGCGTTGCCCGGTAAAAGTCAAAATTTCAACTTTTTGACGGAAACAAGAATTTGACAGTACCCGGCGTTGTTACATGTTGCCGGATAACTCGGACTGCTGTTATCTTTTACGCAAGTCAAGCAAGTTGCTGCTGTCAAGGTTCCAGTGCTGTCGTTTTTGTGAAGGTCAAGTGCCGGTTGAAACGGGTTGTTTTCTGAAGAAGGCCAAGTACCGATTTCCATCAACTTACTTTTGGATTAGAAGGTCAAGTGCCGAAACAACTCAACACACAGTATTTCAGAAGCTCTTGTACCATCGTGTTAGCAGTGGAAGCAGTTCAGATGTGCCATCATCGTTGGAGCTTCGCTCTTTAGGACGTTGATTGACATCCGTTTTGTCTGCTGTTCTACGATTGGAAGCCTATAAGTTAAGTGGCCTGTTTGTATGTAAACTGTGCCCTTATACTTCTGCTGAGTCTTCTGTGTATCATCTCATTCTATATGTTATATGTCTATATGTTATTTGTATATTTATATGTTTATATTTCAGCGGGTTCTCGGTTGGGTGGTGTCTCCGTTAGATTATGCCACGTCATAGAGGTCGTCTATTGTGAGCGTTTTCTGTAAGGTTTGCAAACTTTCCGATACTGGAATTTGCTAAGCGACTTCTGTTGCTATTTATGTTAGCTGTGATGACATGTTTTAATATTGTTTTCGTTATTATTTCGCATTCTTTAGTTTTGTTTTGATTTGTTTGTATTTGTTAGCCTACTCTTGTCTAATTTAGTTTCATACAACATTTTTGTTTATACACTGTGGTGTCAAGTATTTTGTTTAATTATAGCGCAGATATCGTCACATTTTTTGTGATATTTCATTAATTTCTGCTTTATTTTTAGTTGATTTCTGCGAACGTTTTTGTATTGTTGCTGATCTTTGTTATTGTTTACATTGTTATTGTTTACATTGTTTGCATTGTTTACATTTTCAATGTTTACATTCTGCATGTGTTTACATAGTCATTGTTTACAGTTATAGTAATTAGTTAATGGGCTATGCTAATGCACTGTTACTACTACACTGATGATAAATGAATGATGAATAGTGTCGTGCACTATTGAATGAGAAGTGCACTTATGATCAAGAATTGAGTGCTGATATTTCATATACAAGTTCTTTGATTGGAGACTTGTTTCCCACAGAGACTGGGATAATATAATGTGATGTGAATATACAAGTGCTTAATTAAGACTTGTTACACTTAGGTTTGAAATAAATTAGTTAATTATTTCAGGTTTTGGACTCATATGTTAGACAACATGTCTACATTTGAGCACTTTATTGAGCAGGGTAAATTGCTTGGGAAGACTGGTGATAACTTAGAAGAATTTGCAACTGCTCGATATGATAAAGCAATGGAAGCTGAACAAAAGAAACTGCAGATGCAGGTGGATGAAAAAAGATTCCAAATGGAAATGGAAAAACAAAAAAGGGAATCAGAAGCTGAGGAGAGAAAACTCCAGCTACAGCTAGAGGCTGAGAATAAAAGACTTGAAAAAGAGGCTGAAAATAAAAGACTTGAAAAAGAAGCTGAAAATGAAAGACTTCAAAAAGAGGCTCAGGCTGAGGAAAGAAGATTACAGAGAGAGTCTGATGAGAGGAAAGAGAAAGCAAAAATGGAACATGAAGAAAAGGTCTTAGCTTTAGAGTTGGAAAAATTGAAATTGACGAGCATGAGTAATGGTAATGATTCAAACAAGGGTTCATCTTCTGGTAAGGCTAATAATGATACTTTTAAGATTCAGTTACCAACATTTAGTCCTTCCAGTGATGACATAATGTTCTATCTGGACAGATTTGAACAAGCATGTACAGCTCATAACATAGACAAAGCAAAATATGTTTATCAGTTATCAGGGATACTGACAGGTAAAGCTCTAAGTATATTAAATATGGTGGATGAACCTGACAAGAACAATTATGAGGTTGTCAGGGCCGCTTTGTTAAAGAAATATCAGCTTAACGAAGACGGCTATCGTCTACAATTTAAAAACATGTTACCTGAAAATGGAGTGAATTCTCCGAGTTTATTGCAAGAATACGCATTACTTTCTCACGATGGGTTGAACTATCTAAGACGGAAAAAACTTATGAAGGACTTATGGACTTAATACTTAGAGACAAAGTCATGTCGTCTGTCAATGAGTCTTTCCTTGCTTTCCTTCATGAACGTAAACCTAAAACAATAAAAGAAATGGAAGATTTCTGTTGCCAATACGTAACTGCGCACCCACACATAACCATGGGTAACTCTAAGGTGAAAGAAGGTTTACCAGTTGCTTCGGCAGCTCCGTATGGCCAAAACTTTGCTCGTAGATTCCAACAAAATTTTGATAGAAAGAGTAGCGGTAATTTCTGTCAAAATCATGGAAATCAATTTCATGGTGATTCTTCTTCGAAGAATTGGAGACAACCTGATAGTACTCGTTACTATCACCCTAATAATTATAAGCATTTCAAAAGAGGATATGGTAATAGAGGTTATTCTGCCGAAGACCTCAGAACCAAACAAATAGATGTTCGCATCAATGTGAACATGATAGTAATCGTGGAAACTGGAATTCGAACCAGGATAACAATTACAATAGAGACAATAATAACTGCAGAGATAACAATAACTCTGATAACTTCAGAGGTAATAATAGTCGGGGTAGATCTCAACACAAAAAAAAGAGATATCAGCAGGCTAATGCTGTACAACAGGAAACTGAGGGAGCCTGTAATCATGTTGTTGATAGTAAAAACTTTGACGCTGTCACTGGTTCTGCTTTTGACTTTGAGAGAGCAAACAAATGCCCCCAATGCAGTACTTTATTCGAACCGGGTACCATACTACTTTGAGTTGTGGTCACCCACTTCCCGCTCTTCCTGCTGCTGTTGCGCATGACGGGAGGGGTTCTTTAATTCTACATAAGGGTCTTGTTAATGATACTCCGGTCTCACTACTTTTCGATTCCGGATGCACCACTATTGGTGTTAGACAATCGCTTGTAGATCCATCTTGTGCTACAGGAAGGGTTATTAAATGTGTCACATTTGGCGGCACTCTAGAAAAATATCCTACTGCTGTAATTCGCATTGCCACTCCTTTCTTTACTGGAGATGTGCATGCTTGTCTCTTACCTAATCCTATTGCGGACCTTATTATTGGTCGTATTCACGGAGTTAGGGAGTGTACCCCACAGCAGATTGCTGCTTGGGAAGATAATAACATGCAAGCTACAAATGCAGTAGTTACAAGAGCACAAGCTCTACAAACACCCGAAACTTCACTGAATAGTGATAATGAAGTTGATAGCCAAGATAGTCACTTAGTAATCACTCGTGACTCTTTCATAAAATTGCAAGAAGAAGATCCTTCTTTAAAAAAATTCTTCGTTCTTGCGAAGAAAGGTGATCCGAATCAGGATTACAAATAGAAAAATCTTGGATTGCAATGAGAAACGGCGTACTTGTACGTATGGTACAAGATTCGACTACGTCGGCACATTCGCAAATTCTTGTTCCCAAGAGCATGAGAGTGCAAATATTACAACATGCTCATGACTCGCAATGTGCTGGACATATGGGTTTTTCCCGTACGAAGTCGAGAGTCCTTGCGGCTTTCTTTTGGCCTTTTGTCAATAAGGACATTCGTATTTACTGCCGATCATGCAAGGTATGTCAGGAGGTCAAATCTAGAGGACCACGACATGCTGCGCCTATCCAGGCTGCTGACATTCCTATTCGGCCGTTTCAGAAAATGGCCATAGATATTATTGGCCCTTTTAAGGTCAAGTCGGCCAGAGGACATCAGTTTATCCTTACATGTGTCGATATGTGCACACGTTGGCCAGAGGCTATTCCTCTTAAGAGCATATCTACTACAGATATCGCAGATGCTCTTTGGTTGATATTTTCTCGCTTGGGGTTCCCCAGAGAAATATTGTCAGACCATGGCACTCAACTCATATCTGACACTATGTCACAGGTAATGTCTACCTTACATATTGAACGATCTCTCAGTAGTATCTACCATCCTATGTCTAATGGGTTAGTTGAGCGTCTGAATAGAACGCTCAAGACTTTGCTTGGTAAGATAACTGAAGATCATCCTCAAGATTGGGACAGGTTTTTACCCGCGGCTCTCTTTGCCTATAGAGAAGTCCCTAATGAACACACAGGATTTTCTCCCTTCGAACTTGTCTTTGGCGCGCGTCCACGCGGCCCTATGTCTTTATTACACGATCTCATCACTGCCGATGATATTAGCGATGAAACTCAATCCTCATATGAGTATGTCATTGCTCTTAGACAAAAGATCATTGAGGCATGTAAGCTAGCAACTGCTTCATCAGAAATTGCTAAAGAGAAGGCAAGACAGTTTGCTAACAAGAATAGATGGCTACGACAACTTTGTCCAGGTGACAAAGCATTCGTCCTACTCCCCAGTAGGGAAAATAGACTTCTTATTGCATGGAAAGGTCCGTATGCAATAGTCTCTCGGATTTCCGATGTTGACTATGTGGTCGATATTGATGGAAAGCATAAAACTTTCCACATAAACATGCTTTCGGAATTTCACGAACGTCCGGACTATTTGCTGCCTATTTTCCAGGCAACGGATGATGCTCCTGCACCTCACGGTCATTATTCATCCCTGTCTGTCATACAGGATGAGGAATCTACCTTCTCTGATGTTAATCTTCCCCTTCCAGTGGTTCCATTACATTCTACGGAATCTTGGAAAAACGTTTCTGTTTCTCCTAATCTTTCTGGTGACGAACATCGACAAGTCTCGTCGATGTTACAAACATTTCAGGATGTTCTCACTGACATTCCTGGACACACAGATGTCATAGAACATGACATAATTCTTACCGACAATAATCCAATTAGGGTTAGGCCTTATCCTATTCCTATACACTTTCAGTCGCAAGTGGAAAAGGAATTGGATGAAATGATTCAATTAAATATAATTGAACCATCGACTTCACCATATTCTTCTTCCATGGTTATTGTCCGGAAGAAGGATAAGAACATACGAATTTGTGTTGATTATCGCAAATTGAATCAGGTCACAAAGTTCGATGCTGAACCGATGCCTTTGTTAGAAGATCTACTGATTAGACTTTCTAATTCTAGATGCTTCACTAAACTTGACTTGTCTAAAGGTTATTGGCAAGTGCCTTTAGCAGAGCATGCCAAACCTCTTACTGCTTTTTCTACACCTAGGGGTCTATTTCAATGGAATGTTATGCCTTTTGGTCTCATGAACGCCCCTGCCACTTTCGTTCGCATGATGCGTCGAATTCTGTCACATCGTTCGGATGTCATCGCATACTTAGATGACATCTGTCTCTTCAGTGATACCTGGGAAGATCACTATTTAGGGTTATATGACTTACTGTCCACTCTACGTGAGAATAATTTGACAGCGAAACCTTCTAAAGCTTTTGTTGGTTTTGGTGAAATTTCTTTCCTGGGTCATCGTGTTGGTCATGGTCTCTTGAAGACAGAAGACCACAATACTTCCAAAATACTGAACATCTCTGTTCCTAAAACGAAGAAACAAGTTAGGAGTCTCTTAGGTTTAATTCAATTTTATGGGAGATTTATTCCAAATTTATCTTCGATCATGGCACCTCTCTCAACATTGTTGAAGAAAGGTTCGCCTAATCTGGTCCGTTGGTCTGAAAAATGCCAATCTTCACTAGACCAAATCAAGAATATATTTTCTTCTCCTCCCATCTTAAGATTACCTACTCTTGATAGGACTTTTGTTCTTCGGAGTGATGCTTCATCCACTGGGATTGGAGCAGCACTGATGCAAGAATATGCAAATACTCTGCATCCTGTTATGTACATTTCTAGAAAACTAAATGCGGCAGAGAGGAACTACTCGGTTTTAGACCGTGAGTTGTTAGCGATGGTTTGGTCAATTCTAAAGCTACAAAGATTCCTCCTGGGCGCACATTTCATTCTAGAGACTGATCAGAAAGCTCTTACAGCTATTCAGACTAAGAATTTGAAGAGTTCGAGATCCACTCGATATGCTATAGCTCTTCAACCTTTTCACTTCACGGTACGAGCTATCCGTGGTGCGGATAATGTGATGGCTGACATTTTGTCTAGATGCCCACATGACTCCAACTAATACTTCTGTCCTATATTTCCATATATTACAGAGTCATAACACACCTATATTTCTACAATAGATTAGCACATCTGTACTTACTTTATATGTACACACTATCGTGCTTTGTTGTCATCTTCTTCTGTTCGTTTTTTAAGATGATAGAGGAGGACTGAGTAGTTAATATGAGGGCCGTTAGTTTACTAAACAGCCACAATTATTAATAATGTATTGTACCTTATGAAGCATATTAGTTATTAATTAGCATTATATTGCTTGTACTTTCTCAGAATGTCATTGTTGAGCTGAGGACTTACCTTACTAGTATCAAGCATGACGAGTTCTAGATTGTGTACTTACCCTCGGAATACCAGAGCATATGTCCTGGATCGTCATGTAGTTTAACTTTACTATGTACTTATGTCATTACATGTCAAATAATGTACTATTTAAATTTTCCTATCAGATTTGTACATCCATTTTTAAAGACAATATTAGAGTATGCTGTTTAATGATGATTATGGTAACTTGCATACGTATATTGTGTTTACATGCTAACGTGATGTGTGTTGGTGACACCTCCCCGATGTGAATATTTTTTGAGACATATTTATTTTTCTGTTGAGGTATATCCTCACCAGACACTCTATATTTAGCCTCATGTTAGGCAATTTAATTAATTATCAGCGCATAATTCGTGCGTTTGAGCCGCTTATCGCATGCTCTTTGATATTTAAAAAAAAAAAAATATGTTCCACATTTTTTTTTATCGGGAGGAGGTGGTGATATGTTGCGTGATAAATTCTCGCAACATCGTTTTATTACAATATCTATTTTATAACGCAAGGGCAACAACTGCTTGAAATTTATAGTCACTTTTCTCGGTAAGCATTTGTCTTCCCGCGTTGGTATTGAATGCAGTTAAGTTTTGAGCTGTGGTCTTTTTGCGCTGGACTGCGCATGACTGGTCTTGTTTTTTGGTCGATCGGTTTCCGCCCACCACTAGTGGAGTGAGCGATTTGAATGGCGAAAGAGATGCCTCGTTGAAGAGGGGATCTCCGCTATTTTTTGTTCTGTCAGGGATTATTAGTCCTCTTAATGGATATTTCGTTTATTCGAGATAATACCTCTAGTGTTTCCCACATGTCGGGAGGCGTGATATTTCTGTGTATTTCCTGAAGGCAAGGTAAATTGACTTTTCATTAACTCTATCGATTTTGGGTCGTGAGCGATTTCGATTCATAGCCTGTCTTCGAAAGTCGTCGTCACGAGATGTTTTCCCAGCTCACATGTCGCTGTATTGTACTGCATCGGTTGATGCATGTCCCAAGGACCATTACTTGCTACTTTGTTAAATGAACTAGGTTTGGAAAACCTTTATTATCTAGAGGATATTTTTGAGGACATTATTTATACTTCGGCAGACGTGTCTGTCTTGCTGAAGTCAGACTAAGGAGAGTGAACTGATCTCATACATCTGGTTATCTCCTGGCTGTTATAGAAAAGGATGGAGTTTTTCACCTGACTACATTTACAGCACTATGAAATATAACATGCATCTGACTCATCATTGTAATGCTGTCTACCGTCTATTGCTGTATTGAATGTTGCTGTGATAATGACTGTTTGATGTGCCTACATATTCGCGTAACCATTTTGTCACTGTGGCGTCCACAATAAATAATGAAGAAAAACGTCAACGGCTGTTACAAGAATCATTGACTTTATACGTCGTGAGTTTACTGACGTCCTATGTGGATTGCCCTGTTATTTTTGTATGAACATTGTTTGACTGAACACATCTGCACACTACACAAAACCAGACATGCGGATACCATCCATCATCATATGGCATCACGCATCAGATACTCCCCTGTTATGTTATAGATTTTCTTAATGTGTGTCCTATCCAACGACAATGTCTTCTAGTCACCTCTTCCCCGCTCGCTTTACAGCAAAAAGATAAATTAAAAACAACAATAAAAGAGCACGAGAAAAGTGACGTAACTAGCAAACTTCTAACTGATGACGTCGAATGAAGATGACGTGGAGGGCATCATTCTGTCATCGATAGGGATACACTGCACGTGTATCAAACGTAAACTGTCTCTCCGTATCTGCTTGTCTCTTTGTCTCTCCACACGACCTGAAAAAAAAAAACACACGCTCAGTTCCCATTCATATAATAGCAGATTGTTCGATTACTTCCTCTGTACCGATAATAGGCACATGCCCCTTCCCTAGGGTTCCCATTCGTCCCTTTTTCCCGGGACAGTCCCGTTTTTAAATAAAATGTCCCGGTGTCCCGAATTTATTCCAAATGTCCCGCTTTTTAAGGGTCCTTCCTGAAAAAAAATCTTTGGGTAACGGATTTTATTCCGTGTTTTAGTAGTGTTACTTTATCAATTTCCGGTTACAGTGGACCCTCGGTTTGAATCTCGAACAAAAATTCGAAAGTCGACCAAAACGGTGTTCAGTGAGCATCTACCAAATGATTTAATGCGTATTAGCATTATTATACAGTATTTTTATCGTTTTTCATCCGCATAATGCCAAAACGTAAGTGCAGTATAAATGATAACATTACAAGAGAATTTCCCTTCATTAAAGGTGTAGATGAAAATGTGGAATGTACTTTATGCAGCTCTAAATTTTGCAATTCACATGGTGGTCGGTCAGACGTAGTCAACCACGTGAAAACGAAAAAACATAAAGGTGCTGTTGAAAGTAAGGCTTCCAACAGCAGTATAAGTCATTTCTTAAATGCGAAAACCCAGAGTGAAAAGGAAATGGAAAAACAGTTATCATTGGCAGCGCAGGAAGCAACCTTCGCTTATCACACGGCGGTGCATAACCACAGCATGGACTGCACAACAGCCATCGTGAAAAAACTTTTCAACGATAAAGTGGAAGTTGTGTTAGTTAATGTGTGTATTTTTATACCAATATCTTATTTTAAGTGCAACATATAATAGATTTATTTGTGCTTTACCTTAATTTTTAACATGTCCCGTTTTTTTACAAAATGTCCCGGGTTTTTTAGGTAAAAATTTGGAAAGGTCCCGGTTTTTAAACAAAACATTATGGGAACCCTACCCTTCCCCCTTCTATCCTTTGTCCAAACTGAGTGTAATCCACATTATTATCAACATACTGAATATAGGCTTTGATGATTTTGTCTTTTTCAAAATACTTTATTGCTTGATTATGATTCGACAGTTAATGTGAGTATACTGTAAGGTGTCATTCTTGTAAATTAATAAAAGTACGTGTTAGAATGAATGGATACCACATAAAATATGAGAGAGCAAGAGAGAGAGACAGCGAGAGAGAGGAAGAGTATAATGTTAGACGGACCGTGGCGAATCTACATTTTGGGGGTCCTGAAGCATAAATTCTTGGAGGGGCCCCTTTTATTTAAAACACAAGTGTTGGACAATGGGAAAGTAACGTATTATAGAGAAACGTGGAAACTTGGACTTGAGAGCTTCATTAGCTTTATAGTAGATCCCACTTAAGTTGACGGGCCTGATGGCGCATTGCTCAACGTTCTGAAAATGAAGTTTGTTCGTTCTCTCATTCTCTCTCTCTCTCTCTCTCTCTCTCTCTCTCTCTCTCTCTCTCTCTCTCTCTCTCTCTCTCTCTCTCTCTCTCTCTCTCCACCATCCTCATTTATCTTGTCACTCCTTGTGGAAATGTAAAGCCAATCCTACAGCCGATCCACTTAAACGGAAAAAACAAACAAAAACGCAAATAGTAATACTGTACGTCTTACTAAGAGAAAGAACAAGGAAAAACCTATGTTGCGACCACAAGGCCTTCGTCAGGGACAGACAAACAAAAGACAGAAGGGAAAGAAAGTGAGAATTAAGTGGAGAACATGAAACTATAGAAATAAGGAAAAAATACTCCCTGATGTGTGTCACATGTTGGAGCAAAAATGTCCGCTACTGGTCCGCGATTCACTTACAGTAAGACAGTAGCCAGCAGTCGCATGCTCTAGCAGAAATAGTTTATGTAGCAATATGTTTTACCTGATGAGGTTGCCAGCTATATGGTCAACCTCAAATTAGTCGTCTTGTACGACATGCCTGAGAAATCAGTAGTCCTTTCTTTGTCTCTTCACAGACTCATGGGAAATACCTGGGATCGGAGTGGCTAAGAGGTATGGCGTCCGCCTCGCATTCTAGAGGTACCGGGTTCGATTTTCAGTCGAGGGAATATAATTTATAGAAATATATTTTTCAGAACTAGTGGTCCTAACCATGTCATACTCCCCCCTCCCCCCCCCATCTCATGGGTAGTGAGATCGGATGCCTAGCCTTCTCGGATAAGGGCGAAAAAGTAGGAGGTCCCGTGGGCAAGCTGCCCACGTTAAAAATCCCACGGCAGTTGGAAATCGTAAAGAGTAGGCCATAAGGCCGCTGCCCTGGTAAAATTTAAAAATTAGAAATATATTTATAAAAATGTGTGATTCCTATATACACACAGTGGGATTCTCGCCAGTGCTACGGAGTTTGTGCACTGTGCTGAGATCCTCCTTTACGTGATCTAAGGGAGGAGATCAGAGCACTGATGGAGTTGTCCGTGTGCAATGAAGATAGTCCTTAGAACCAAACCAAACCAAACCTGGGGCGACTATATGTATATACTTGATTGTACATTATGTGTATCTTTTTTTTATATATCTGTCGATCTGATCGTTTGATTGACAGAATGCTTAGAGCGCTGGTCTCTCGCAGAAAAGGTGTTGAGCTCGATTCACAGTATCGACACGCTCTAGTTACCCAGCTGTAAAAAGGTACCTAACTGTTCTTTAATTAAACATGGAAAAGGCAGCGAGGACAGGAGCTGGTCACCCCACCACTCGATGCTGGATCAAGTATAATGAAGTCTCTTACACCTCATGCCCCTACGGCGTTATCTGCAATGGGGCTACCTTTGCATATCTGACTACGCATCATTAACACACACCAACGGCCTCTCTTCTCCCACCTAACCTCCCCACCCTCTCAGAGAGCACACATTTAGAAATATAATTAATTACTCTAAGTGGACGTTCGTGCTGTTGCCACCCATAACCGCTTGTGTACGTGCATCTCCCTTTCTTCGCCTGTCTCTGACTCCTCCAGTATGAAAGTCTACTATATCTTGTTAATATTATTGTGATCATAGCTTCATGCGTCACGAAGAACGGAAATTAGGTATACTCCATTTTCCCATTGACGCAGCTACTAAAGATACTTAAAAAAAAAATGTAAACATTTGTTTAGTTGTTGTGATAAAAGTAGGTCCATAGCATATACTGCCGTAGAGGAGTGAAGTGTTAGAGACTTCACTTTACTAGGTCCAGCTTTATGAGTTGGGGTGACCAGTTCCTCTCCTTGCTGCCTTTGCTTTTTGTAACTTAAGAGCTGAGTGAGGTACTGTAGTGGATTTTGATGGTATTGTATGGTTGATGTTACCTAGTGTGATGTATGAGGTCAGCTGTGAAGGCTCCTGAGATAAATGTAGGATGTGAATTACAGAAGGCCCTTCTTACTACCACTTACGACCTCACACATATCTTTTTTTCTAATGAATGTAGCTACGTTAAAAGTCTAGGGTACTGATATGTAATGTGTTGTGGTAGATTACACACACACACACAGATATTTAATAAGTCTAATAATATTAATAAAATTTATAACACACTGAACTAACTCAGGCTGTTTTAGTTTTAAAAGTTAAATCTTTTGATAAATTTATTTGTTCTGAACCAATTGTTTAGTTGGTCAGAACATAAGAAATATTATGGAGTTATAAATGGAATGCATAATCATATGACATAATAAAATGGAAAATGTGTACCTAATTATTTCAAATGACTGGTTAATAATAATTATATTAAGATAGTCCCAGGAGAACTTATTACTAGATATGCTGTTGGGGTGGTGTCATCACTCCCAGTCTATGACTACCAAACATTGTCCATTGACTTAGGGGATGAATGTATAGTTTAATTTCCCCAATGGTATGTCTTCATTTGATGGTGTATTAGTTGATAAGTTAGTGGGTAATTTGTTGGTAAATCAGTTGGAAAATCAGTTGGAAAATCAGTTGGTGAACGTCCAGCAGGCCAGATATCACTTATCTCGCCTGCGTCGATCTAGTACAAAAGTCTGGTGGCCCCTCCTCTCCGTGCTGGGGGATAATATACGGCTGCTCTGACACAATGGTAGACTGCACTGGTCCACACTTGTGTATATCACTACAGCATTTGACACCGCTTTGGTGCCAAACAGAAACTCACAATTCTGAAACAAAAGTATTGGGTCATGTGTCAGAATTCTACCTCCTGAGCCACTTCTGCACACAACACTACACAACAACACCACACAGACTGGGTCAGATCTCTCTGACCACACAGCACATCTTACCCAGTTGGTGTCACGTAGTACTAGTTCCCCAAGACTACATTGCATCTGATATATGTTCAATAGCTTCCTGCTATTGAATAAGATAGGTGATATGTTCCACTGATCTCAACACTAGATCCTTTTTCATAGTTTCATTTAGGCGTTCCTATATATATTTTCTTTGTATGTATGTCTCTAGACCCTGAACTTGGGCTGGGGATCTAGAGCGAACACTTATATGTCGTAATCATTTTTATGATATGGCAGTATCAATCACTCGAATTATTAAAATATGCAAAATAAATATTGTTCATTCTTACCAGAATTCAGAATTGAGAACACAGTTAAATTTGCTAGCAAAACTCAGCTGAGCTGCTGGCTGTATGATGGCGTCCCACTATATATTTGTATTCTTCAGGAATCAACACCACTATTAATTTAAACTGCGTCTCTGAACAGACTTATGTCAAATGGCAAAATTTCACCTCTCTGTCCCGCTACTATAAAATGCGTTGACCAATCGCCGACTTCCCCCCTAACTTTCAAATCTACAACCAAAAGTCACTTCAGTCAAATCTCAGTCAAGTATGTATTACGGTCTGTTGGTCCGTCTGTCTCTACTTGTTTTTTTTCATAAAAACACGCTTGGTTCTACATGCATTTCCTACACGAATCTGCCTCCTAAGTTATTTTTAGCTACAATTCTCCACCATTTCCCCTCTCTTTAATTACAGCTCGATTTTTACGTTTGCATGCTCAAGGCCAAGATTTTGAAAATGTTTAGTGACATAGGTTAACAGTGCAGTCGCTCGTCTGATATGAACAATACAGTCTTTTGTCAATATCTTCCTTATTATCTACCCGTCTGTATAATTGAAAGCATATTATTTCTCTGCTCAAGATGGGCTATCAAACTAGCTAGGTTTTATTTTCATAACTCTATTATTAAGAAAAAACATATTTTTTTTCAAGTTTAGTTTTTGAAATTTGTTCGAGAACCTTCTCTCATGTGTTTTGCCGCGGCATTCAAATAAAGACCAAGTATCGAAAAACGTCCAAGAAATGACTGTCTCGAATAAGAGCTAAGGTCCTTTTCTTGTCCATTTCCTTACTTTGTGTCAACTAGGGACGTGAATTTTTTTCCTTTCACCCCCAATTGCGTCTTTTTGCCGTTCGAACTTCAAACACGTGTTCAGTCATATCTTTCCTTTTTTGATCTCCGTTTCGTCCCCCCCCCCGTCTACAAAGGGTAAACGTTCTATCTTCACGTCTAACTAGATAATTTGAATGGTGGCTGGAAAGGCGGGCATGGGCGAGCATGTCTCCTAGTATCTTACGCATTATTTTTATCCCTACATTTTATCGTTAATTTTGGAGATATTTTAACGTTGTATCATGGTAATTTCATCACAGGTACCCATTTACAGTTGATAAGATTGACGCTACTAGATGGCCAACCCGAATATTGCCAATCGGATAAAATGAACTTCATGACATATTTCTGCTTAAATTCAAAAGAATGTCATTCGACGTAAAGCTCATAGCGTGTGACAAATACATAACACAAGAACGAGACAAATAACAGAGAAACATGATGTGAAGTGAGGGCGCTAGAAATAGATATGACATACATCCAGTAAACCTTTTGATAACATTACGAGGCAGTCGTTGTTCTGGAATCACCAGGGTAAGAGAGGTTAGAGTGAGACCGAATAAACGATGATGATGATGATAACGATGATGATGATGATGATAACGATTACGATGATGATGATGATGACGATTACGATGATGATGATGATGATGATGATAACGATTACGATGATGATGATGATGATGATGATGTTTATGGTGATGATGATGATGACGATGATGATGACGATGATGATGATGATGATTATGTTTTTTATGTTGATGATGATGATGATGATAATGACGTTGATATGGAAGCTCACAGCAAAATAAACATTCTTCGCTCTTGAGTTATATCATGAAAGATTTTGAAACACAACGTCTGACTTGTTGCATTATTGTATTCCGTCCAGTGGATACTTTCATATTAAGGCGTAATTGTATCTTTCATCATCTTCATCATATTTATTCAGCTCGAAATGGTTGATAGGCCTTCAGTAAACTTGTACAATGTCTTCTAGTCCGTGCCATCCGCTCAAGTTGTCCCTGTTCTCTTCATTCCTTCATTTCTAGTCTCCAATTCTATTCCGTGTGTTTTCCTTTTTCTCCCAATACTCACTTACCGTGGGGATTCACCTTCTACTGCTACCATTAGGCTCTCTCAGTGTGCGTCCTCTCCATTGCCATCACCTTACATTACTGCTTTACTTCAGTTATTTGTCAGTATGTCTGTGAGAATAAGCTTAGAACGAATAACATCGTTTAAACTTGAATACAATTACTTTATTAATGTGTGTGCAAAATAAAAAAAAACAAGATTTGTTTCAAGGTAGTTAAGTAGCTGCCAATTTTTCTTCCTTTTTTTTCTTCAAAATATCATCGTTATTGACCATTGAAATTATATATATATATACATACAGGGCCGGATTAAGAAGTCCGAAGGCCCTAGGCTATTAAGATATTTTGGGGCCCCAATCTTCTAAAAGATAAAACTAGAAAAAAACTCATGGATTCATGTTTTTATTAATATACATATAATAAGATGTAAAAAAAATAAAGTGTTAATTACAGCCCCTAGATTTTGTTGAAGGTAGTGGGGGCCTCTGCAAAGATAATATCATGAAAAAAGTAAAACAGCCGGAGTGGAAGTAATTACTACTACACATATCGTTACCCTGCACGCAAGAGCGTACCAATGTGTACGTGCCGTTACTGTAGAGAGCTGTGCGTTATGACTACGTTATTTTTTTTTCGCTGGGCCCCTGTAAGCCTGGGATGCTAGTCCCGTGTCTAGTGGGCTTAATATATATTTATATATATATACAGTATATATCAATGTACGTGTGTGTGTGTGTGTGTGTATTTGTTTGTTTGCGAGAAACAGAGAGCTGGTTTTAGATGGGTATATACAGTAGTGTGGGCGTAGAGTTTACCAGATTTCGGCAAATGTACCAACAAGTAGGATCAAATGGGAAGACATGACTTCCCATGTCGGTTGGTAAGGCACTGGACCAATATACTTATTATACACACCAACAAAAATTCTCACATAACATACACACACATACACGACGGGCAGTACATCTTTTATTCCACAACAAAATGCTTGTGATAATACGTACACATTAAACAAGCACATCATCATCATGTTTCTTTCTTCTTCTTATCGAGCATGGAGTCACAATGGCACCTGGTCCTCTTGTTGAAAGTCTGCACCAAACATGCGCATTCTATACCGATGGGTTCTGTGGAAATTTGTTGTACATGAAAAGGTTGCCAGATCCATGCACAATCTCAAATTTATCACCTTGTACGACATGCCAGATAGTGCAGTAATCCTTTTCGTTCTTCGTCTATTCATAGATCCCCAGAAACTACGTGGGCAAATACTGTTTATAGCGGGAAAACCCGAAATTCCATATTACAACTGTTTCTATCTGAAAAAGTTCTCATTGGCACATATATAAAGCTCTTTGTAAAAGAACCAACACAGTACATCATCACATTCAACATTTAAAGACACGAATTGACGTTTTCTCTAAAAGTGATGCAGACCACTGATACGAGCGATGTGAAAACGTTTTTAATTGTACACTGTCATTTATGTTGATGTGTAATTCCGTACTTTGACACGTCCAGAGTAAGTATGCAGGCGTTACGGTTGGTCGTTAGAACATTTATGGAAACTGCGCTGATTGTAGCGTGTGCACTTGTACGGATAAATAGCAAATTTACCGCGACTAACGGTGTAGGAAACAATATCCATAACAACTCCTTATCAGGCTCGGATATAGATCGTGAAGGCGTATCTGCGAGTGAGTCTAGTTATTCCATCAGACAGGAACGATCTGGAGACGCTTTTTATCATCACAATTACTCCAGAGTCGTCGGTTTTGAAAAACGGTTAAGTGGTCCGAACCGAACAAAGGCGACCTTTTCAAACATCTCTGTAGACACTGCAACCACAAAGGAATATGACGCCTCAACATATGTGACGTTGTCCACCTTGTCTTCATCTCTATTACCACCGCCACCATCGAAATTAGATACTGCCAAAGTCTTGCCATACAGTTACTCAAGCGTGATGAATTCACCGCAACAACATCAAAGGCAAACAAGTACACAACAGTTTGCGAAAAGTTCAAAACTAGATATACGCATCGGGGTGTTACTCCCTTTCACTGGCAACCTACCTTTTGTTATAAAGAAAGTGGCTCCAGCGATTGAGAAGGCCATAGACAAAGTAGCTACTGAGATGGGACCTTGGAATTTCAATAGGTGAGTTACTGTCATGTTGTTTGAATGTTTGTATACTTGTTATCTTTGTCTGGATTTATGTTTCTTTTCAATTTCGTTCATTAGTTAGCTCGTATACCCTGTGTATTTCCCGGGGGTCTATGACGAGACTAAGAAAGAATAGGCCTACTGCAACCTCGTACAAGGCGACTATTACGAGATTATGCAAGAGGTTGGCATCATCATCATGTCAAACAAACTGCTACATAAACCACTGCTGCAAGAGTGTGTGAATGTTATTGCAGGCTTCCTGTAAGAGGTGTCACGGAGTGCCTCCCCTGCTTTGTAGTAGTGGTCCAACAGTGGCCAAAACTCAAGGGTATCTAATATGAGCTTCAAATGTGTCTACCTTTGGACAAGATTACTCTTGTCAGAGATGTAGATAGAAGGATAATGACCCTTCTACCTCAAGGTGGTTTTCATAAGATATTTCAGAAGTCAAGAACAATACTGCGTAGGGCAGAGCAATTGTTAACTTATATCTGATCCGCTGCCTTTTATGAAGAATTAAGCAATTATTAATTTCGGCTCGTTCAAGCTCCCACCCTGATTTACTCAGTTGAATTCTTATTATACAGGTATAGCTCAGTTTAGAGTGTATTTAGTAACTTGACTGAGACAAACATGCAGTACATCCAAAATGATTAAATCGACGTTAAATTTGTATATTTACAAATAACAGATTTAATAATCACTTAGATTTAACAAAGTTTTATAACAACGAAAAATGATTTATCAGAAAAAAATTATCATCACTGTTGTAATGGAATGATAGTTTAGGTAAGAAGTCACTTGGAAGCTTTTAAGTTTGACTTAGCTGACAATGGTAGTTCCTTCTCCCGCGGGCTTCTGTGTAGATAGTTCACTGTAGTTCTCGCGTCTCTGGTCAAGATTAAAGGCGCAGCACGTTCCAAGTACGATCAGGGAGTAACATCAAAGCTGGTTCCGCGTCTCTAAGACCCTCTGATATATGGTGTCTAGTTTGACGTCAGTCCACTTTTACCCTCACTTTGTTCCAGAGATTAGTACCCTCATTGGTACCACCAACAACTATGGTAAAATAATAGAAACAAAACGCTGTCCTGAGTACTGCGCTTTCCAACCCATAGTTATGGGTCCCCTTCTCCCTATTCCACTATCCCATCTACCTCAGAGTTTATCCTCGATGAGAATTAAACTTAATCCCTCGAGAGTAAACTTTCTTTACATTTAAATTGAATAGCTTTATATTCACTCTACATTCAAATGAACAGGTTAATAGTATAGATAGAATATGTTTACATTAACATCTACACTGATGGAAAGTGTTCACAATATAGATTGAATATGTTTTCATTTACATCTACACCGATTGAAAAGCTTTTAAACTTTCATTAATTTTAAAGTGAATATGTTTACACAGACATTTACACTGGTTTGTGAATGTAAATATTATAATTAGAATGTACATCATTTCTTTCGTCTTTCCCTTCCTGCACCACGTGGAACTTGGGACTACTTATGCTTTTTAGTTCTATGTAAGAAACTAGCAATAAAGCAGTCACCAGCCCTTGCAGTGGTGGTTCATGAAATCATAAATCTATATGCCGAGGTTGCCAGCCTCAAATGACTTGGACATCCAATAGCACTTTTCACTTATTAATATTCACATGGCAATACATACATATTAGTTCACATGTTAGTAATGAAAAATGTAAAAAGTACAACATACGCCAATCTTTGCTCACAGACTGTTTGCTCAGCGAAGTAGGTTAAAGGAACTGGCAGATGTCTTTTTTCCCCGTGTCTTGGGGGTCGTTATGTTAGCACTTAACTCCCACTATGACTCCGTGTTTCAGTTTCCTCAGATGCCGGTCTTCCTTATTAAAATGGTTTTCCTGTGCTCTTTAAGTCCTTCAAGATGTTCCACAAAGACAGACAGATTATCAGTAATATTTTTTTTTCGTACGCCCGCTAATACTCGAGGCGAAATCTCAGGTTATCTTTAATGTCTAACCTGACATTGATTTTTACGTGAGTATCCTATTTTCTTGTACAGAGACAAGTGTCCCTCGCCATTCAGGCAGATACTCGCCGTTTTCGGAGGTACCCATTAAAGCTGAGTCGGCTCAGGAGCCGCCAGTCCCTGGTCGACGACACTCCTTCAAATGTCTCGCCAGGTCTCGAGTTAATCCATTCCAAATCCCGGTCGACGAAAAATCCTCAAATGCCGTCGCCCGGGTTTGATCCTGAATCACCCGGTCGCCAGAGCGGTGTTGTAACCACTACGCTAGCGCGGCTCCTATCAGTAATATTGATACCGAGATGGGCCATCGGAAGCGATTGCGTATGATCACCTGTGTTTTTCTGCATCCGCCAGACGATTTTCTCAGACAGACAATATGTCTTTTCTTTTCATCAATAGTGCACTACCATCTTGCGTCTACGCAGATCGTCTCAATCAAAGGTGGCCAGACAACTTAGGTGATAAACGTATTACCCGCTGACCTGTCTTACTAGCCAGGTATTATTACGATTCACATGGCGAAACGTAAATGCGTATGGGAGCAACTAGAAAAATTTGTAAGGGCATAACATATGCAAATAATAGGACGATCGGTGAGGAAAATGAAGAAAAGAAGTGATACGGCCCGAGAGAACGAAAGTTATAAAAAGTACACAACTGATTCATCACAGAGGACCTGCTGCAGTTGTAGCTTCATGCTACGTTATGAGCTCAAAAAGAGAATGGTGATGATGAAAAAGAGAATGGTGATGATGAGTTAGCTGGGTTAAAGAAGTAAAGAGAAAACGTTGACATTGGAATACACCGTCTCAGTTCCCGCAGATAGGTTTCTTGAGGGAAAACAAGAAAATACCTGCCAAAGTAAGTATTAAGTATTACTGGGTAGAGGGACTAGATAGACATGAGAAAGACACCGGAATGAACTGTACTATCTGATATTAGACAAGTTGAAATGAAGAAATGTTTGCACCGTCTCATATTCCGGAAAGACTTAAGAAAGAGGAAAAACATTATGATGTATGACTCCTTGACAAAGAAGGAAATAGACACTAAGAAGGTGAAATATTTTAAAGCGATTTGTTATACAAGCACAAAGATATTAGGAGAGACAGAAGACGATAAACAGGCATTCTGTTGGAAACAAGCTCTTAACAGATTTACTGGTTTAATGACCATGATTGAACCAGCGTGAAGAGGTACTATTTCCAATCGTCAGAACTCATTTCCGGTGTTGAGACCGGAATGTAATCGCCGCAACCGTACAAAAATCATGGGATTAACTCATAGATAATGACAGCTTCTGGTGAAACGGTGGTTGGTTGGGTGATAAACATAGGAGTTGTTTAATAAAGGCGTAATTGATCGAAAATGTATTTTGACAACTTAGTTAAAGGGCTGCTAGTAAGTAGATACGTTTTTAAAGTCAGGCAGGAAATATAATGGTTTAAAAATCTTTAATCAAAGCCAAATCTTTGATTACAGCCAAATCTTTGATCACAGCCAAATCTTTGATGACAGTCAAATTTTTCTTGAATGACCCAGAATATTCCTTCTGGCAGCACATGAAAATAGCGCTGAAAACTTGACTGGAAGAAACTGTTAGATTTTCAATTCAGGATACTTAGGGCCAGAATTTCTGAAGACCGAAAGGTCATAAAAAAAAGGAGAGAAAAATAAAATTCTAGCGGTATTCCAGAAAATGAAAGGACAGAGACATTTATTCCATCAATATCCTGATGTTTCCGAATGAATATAGACCTTCACAAATGTACGGCCAAACCCTAGTGACCTGTGCCGTCTGACTAAGGTCTTTCCATGACATCTTTACCTTTTTCTTTGTGTCTGCAGTTCTCTTCTCCGTGTATTTGTCGATATGCATCTACCTGTTTTACCTTGGGGATCCAGGTGAATGTATGTCTTGTACTGCTATCAACAGGTTTCCCAATAGTGTGTAGAAGAGACATAGAGAACAATAAAATACTCACAGCACATCAGGAAAATAATAATAAACTATTTTATAAAATTACGGATTGTTAAAAAAAAACAAAAAAAAAAACAAAGATTAATAGGACAGAGTCACATATTGAGATCGCAACGGAATTGAAAAACAAAACGGCTTTAAGAAAAAGAGGAATTGACTTTGGATAAACGTCAAGGAAGAGGCATCAGTTAGCCAGTCAATCACTGACTTGGAAGCACAGAGAGAAAGAGGGAAGGGAAGGCCAAGTACTACTTAGGGCAGAGACGTTATAATGTAGCTATAGACTGACAAATGTATTTCGAGATAAAAGGGAAATAACAGTAGAGCTGGATGAAGATTGGACGCCGAGCCTGATGGTACACGGCAGTGCTTCAGTGGTAACTACTGGTCATTAGATTAATAAACAAGACTATAAATAATGTACGCGAATTAATGTTGCTTATAAACACCAGACCCCAAGGTATTTTATATTTCTGCATGCACTGTAATATAACCGACGGACTTTGTGTCTAGGTTGAAAGAAGCGTTTTTAGCCAACACGAGATTAAAACTGTTTATTAAACAAAAAAATCATCTAATCTTTTCTAACAGTGATTTCCTCTTCTACTGTTTGGTGCAGTGGTTTCCCAAGGATCGCAATGGCTCTCTGGGTGAACATGCAATCAGATATTAAGACAAACAGGTGATTGGCCTGTTTTGTCCGCACTTGTCCTATAATAGATTGCAATATATCGCTAGTTAAAAAAAACCCACCATGAATTAATATTTCTTTCATAATTACAATATGATTATCTTCTTCTTCTTCCTCGTTCGTCCTGAAAAGGATGTTGGTTGCGTTGTGTCTGTTTACAGCGGAGCTGCGATATCTGCGCCTTTCGGCCGACACATCCGACTTCAGCACGGCATTTTTGGGACCGGGTTTGCCTTCCCTCTTCGATCCCTACTCTCTCACCCAGACTGCAGTGATGCAGCCTGTTTCCAGGACCACCACGTGGAGGTGGAGTAGGGTCTTGGTCAGCTCTGGTTCGCTGACCCTGACGCAAGCAGTCAAGTTATGAGTCGCTGACTGCATTCTCTAGTGCTGCGTCTTTGGGTCCCCAATATGATTATATATTATAAGTATTGTGATAGATAAATGAATAGTTACAGGCATCCTTTGCTGACTAAATGATTTGCCATGTTAATAACAAGAAACTGCCAGAGAGGAGTGAAGTGTTAGAGACTTCATCATATTAGGTCCAGCTAAGTCAGGAGTAAGTCAGGAGTAAGTCAGGAGTAAGTCAGGAGTAAGTCAGGAGAGAACTGGATAAACTACTGGCAGGTCATCATATAGGTCCAGCTAAGTCAGGAGTAAGTCAGGAGTAAGTCAGGGGAGAACTGGATAAACTACTGGCAGGTCATCATTAGCCTTGCCAGAGAGTGCAGATCTTGGGGCAATGGAAAAGCAGAGCTGGAGATTAATCAGCTGATAAGAGATCATGCTGGGGATGATGACACCATTGTGTACACCACTGAGGGGTCTGAAATGCGGGGTGAGAAATCAGGATGAGGCTTCTCTGCAAGAATAAAGGGCAGGGTCGTTGCTGAACAGAGTGGAGCCTACATGACAACAACCTCCAGCATGAGAATGGATGTAGAGGCAGTTACTGCAGCACTGAGATGGCTGTCTGAAACTTCATCAACCAAGGCAGTTATATTGTCAGACTCTCAAGCCATGCTTCTGAAAGTTCAGAACGGATGGCTGCGGCAGGAATGGAAAACATCAATAGAATCCTCAAGTCTTCAAGAACTGGTATGAATCTACTATCCTGATCATGCAGGGGTTCATGGCAATGAGAGAGCTGATAGACTGGCCTCGAGAGCACACATAGTCGGGACACTGGACATGGATAAGGGAGAGATACTAAGGGCAATTAATGATCGCCTGCTGGATAATGACACAGTAATGGATGAATAAACAAGGCTGAGACTGTTGGTATTTGGCATCAAACATGGGATAGCAGAGATGATAATGAGAGAGGATACATCCGTCGTATGTACAACCAGCGTGCTACAGGTACAATTAGCATTCATACTCTTCGACATTTGCTGAGGGAGAATGAGCACCTATGGGTTTGCCCAGAGTGCAGTGAGGTCGATTCTGTTCAACAATAACAATAACATTAACAATAACAATAACAGGGTCAAGCTTTTATCAGATGGAGTGACCAGGTCCCTTCCTCGCGGGCTTTGTCTTTCTTAAATCAAGAGCAGGGTCAGGTAGCTATTACAGCTGGGTAGACGAGACCGTGGCGCTACCTGGATTCGATCCCGGAACTCGTTAACTACGCCTCGAGAGAAAAGCTCTCTAACCGCTTAACCATTCAGATAACCTTCAACCCTCGTACAGGTATAAATAATAAAGTTTACAGTATTGAAAAAAAAAACATAAAACCCAGACCTAGGGGTCTTTTATATTTGGACATGCGCCCTAATATAACCGACTAGGTTGAACGGGCGCGCCTCGCCAAAAGGAGGCAAAAGTTTTACATTAAAAAAAAAATTGACAAAAAAAAACAAAAGAAAAAAAACGAATGTTCAATGGAATGTATTAAACTTCTATTATAACCCACTAAATAGAGACCATCATTAGTGAAGCGACTAACGGTGTTGGAAGCTTTAGAAAAGTTTACCCAAGGCTTATGGGAATAACGCAGCGCCTTTAATATTTAATGAAGCCCTTTAAAGATAATTTGGCATTCTGAATTACGGAAGCCCACGGCAGCAAACTAGGGCCAGAAAATGATATTTTTTCGTGCTACAAATGTAAAAATGTGAGATGGTTATAATCTGAGATCAGTTTGTGAGATGAGTATAGTTATTAAGACTTCCGCATTTAATTGTTAGATCTGACAATAATAATCGTGATCAGCGTTCCCAGGTCCTGAGGCTGTTTTCCGCAAAACAGTTATGTGTACATTTTATCTGACCTTGAAGACTTCTTTCCAGTTCACAGTCCTAAATATATCCTGTTTATGTCCATCTGCCATCTGCCCTGCTGCTTCTTTGGTCCTGTATGCTCAGTTGTCTGTTAGACGGTGACGTCGATTATAATAACATTAACAACAGACGCTGTTAATTGCACGTCCCCTCCAACCATCTCTTTCTCTAAAAAAAATAAATTATAATAATCATAATTGCTCCTTCATTCATAACTGACAATGGGAATGTGCCACTGAGGTGACAGCCATCAGCTGCTTTTTTCCCAGGTGTTCCTTTCGACGTTTTCTCCTTTCTTCTGCTTGTAGTGAGCACTTTTATCGAAAAATCTGAGGTGGCGCCGTAGGAAGCATCGCCACTTGGTGTGATCGACAGTTTCATCCTCCCAGCTTTTCCGCAGAAGATATCTTTTGAGATGCAACCATTTTCCATGCGGCGGTCATGGCCAACCAAGCGTATACGTCTACGAGTATATATATATATGATAGGAAACTCTATACAGAGCTATACAACAGGAGGCAATCGGATCATCAGAAGAGGTATCCCCGTCGAACAAGTGTTTCGGCCCTTTACATGTTATCACGGTCATTATCACTCTTCAGCTCCCCGAGAACCATAGATCTCTAACAAACGTGTTCCAAATCTTTGTGCACCGTGATAGCAGGTGAAGGTCTGCCCATGTCTTCTTCATCTCCTTCACACCAGTTCTCTTCTCTATTTGTTCTTTGGTCTGCCTTTACGTCTCCTACCGTGGAGATTCCAGAACAGAGAGAGCCTTGTAATGCTATAACATGGTATACAGTTATTTTAATTCTAAAATACCAGGCAAGAATCACTGCTGACCATTCTGTCCTCTCTATGCTAGCCAGACCAAATTCATTTTTAATGGCAGGTTATGTGTTGTATCTGTACTGAGACCACATTTAAAAATTGCATTTTTTAAAAGTGGACACACTTGAACAGAGGTAAAAAAGAAGAGTCCAAAGCAGAAAAATCTAGAGTAACGTTGGTTTCCGAACATTTTGTTAGTCGCGGCCCCCTTAACACCCAAGTTATGCATATATTCGGCCTCCAAAGGAAGAAAATACACTTCCAGGATTAGTGTTACACCAAGTATATTTTGCATAAAGTAAAATATTTGAGCATTTATTACTCAGCAAATGTACATTAATTAAAAATTAGGTCATCTAAAATTGTGCCTTACTGTACTTGTACTTGGGAATGGGGCACGTCTTGTGGAAAGAAAATGAAAAAAATGAAGAAATCCTAGAAAACGTAGGAATTAAAGAAAATTAATGAAAGAGATCAGAAATAGTCAGCTAAAATATTTTGGCCATGTAAAAAGACATAACACTTTACAGAACACCATAATAGAAGGTAGGGTTGAAGGCAAACGTGCAAGAGGAAGACAGCGTCACAAGTGGGAAGACAACATCACGAGGTGGACAGGAAAGAGTCTATCAGAGTGCACCATCAAGACAAGGAGACAGAAGTCCATTGCAGCCGACCTCCGAAATGAAGATGGCACCTGATGATGATAAGTTCTTGTACTTTTGTACGTATTCAAAGATCTTTAGTAAACAAACTGGAACAGTTAATAGTTCAGTGGGATAGTTGATGTTTCACAGCCATTTGCTTCCGAATGTCTGGCTCCAAAGACGATGATTTAAGTCTGCTCCTAAGTTTAATATTATGTATAATATTTCTTCAGGATAATGCGGGACCCATCGGTTTTTGTCGGTGACCCCGAGAGATCCACGGATCCTAGCCACTGACCGAGGGGGCTACCGCTGATTGTCTGTACTCTACTAAGTCAGTAGAGGTTAACAAGAGGATTCGTTAGATATTATAATGCGATCTATATAAACGTATCATTAAGGGAAGGCATTATCCGGATGATGTACACTATTAGAGAGAATAACTGCAATGATTACGTCTACAGTTAACGTAAATCAGAGCGTGTTATACATCTACTAGATAAGTGTTAACATTAAGTAAACCAGGGATTTTAAACCTGTGATCCACGTACCCGAGTTCGTGGATGGATTCTAGACGCCCGTGTATATAACCTAAGTTTTAAAATAAAACGTTTTGTATCATGCTGGTAAGTAAGGTTTTTTCCAGATGAGACGGTTCATAGCCTTCGTCGGACACTCTATAGGGTCTACAGCCTGCATGGGCCAATCAAAGGAATCCATAGCCTTCATAGGACAGTTAAAGAGATCGAGAGCTTTCATCGCACAATAAAAAGGGTCCATAGAATTCAACGGACAATCTTAAGGGACAATAGACTTCATCAGACAATCTTAAGGGACAATAGCCTTCATCGGACAATCTTAAGGGTCTATAACCTTCATGGGACAATCAAAAAGGTTTATAGCCTTCATCAGACAATCTTAAGGGTTCAAAAGCCTTCATCGCACGATCAAAAAGGACCATAGAATTCATCGGACAATCTTAAGGGTCCATAGAATTCATTTGACAATCTTAAGGGTCCATAGCTTTCATGGGACAATCAAAAAGGTCCATAGCCTTCATTAGACAATCTTAACTGTTCCATAGCTTTCATCGCACAGTCAAAAAGGATCATAGCCTTCATCGGACAATCTTAAGGGTCCATAGCCTTCATGGGACAATCAAACGGATCAATAGCCTTCATAGGACAATCAAACGGATCAATAGCCTTCATAGGACAATCAAACGGATCAATAGCCTTGACAGGACAAGCAAAGGGATCCATAACCTTCATTTTTAAAATCAAATGGGTTCATAGCCTTCATAAGACAACACATGTGTCCATGTCACAAATAAGTAATGAAACCCTGATGAAAACAATTAGAAACGCATAACCACTGACTGAACGTGTACATAGGTTATCAATAACTGTTGACACAAATTTTCTGATCACACTTTATAGTGTCATGTTCCATGTCCCCAGTCTAACAGTCCTGTACGCTGACTCCAAATGCGACATTGCCGAGGCCATGAATCAAGCCATACAGTTTGAAGAGAGACTGAAAACAGTAGCCTTTTTTGGACCTGTTTGCGACTACGCCATTGCACCTGTTGCTAGACAGGTATGTTTTTGTAGGTCGATACTTAAATCTCCAGGTTTAAACATAGAATGTGTATCAGGACAGCTGGCATACATCCACCTTACGATTCTTAGGTGTGTGAACTGGTCATCAACACAGAGAAATAATTTAAGAGGGTAACCCGAGGCAAGTAATTGGAAAGGAAAGATTGTCCCATAGCAGAGATTGCCGCACGAGAGTGAAGGGTTAGAGACTTTACATACTAAGTCCAGCTTCGAGAGGTAGGGGTGACCTGTTCCACTTCTCGCTGCCTTTGCCTTCCCTAATTCAAGAGCAGAGTCAGTTACTTATTTACAGATGGGTAGATTGGAGTGTGAGGCCACCGTGTTTCAGCCTGGCACCTTTGCCACGAGTGGCCAGAGCTCTAACCTTTCTGCCAATTGGACGCCACTCTGCCAACTGAACGCTCGGCCTGTCAATAGTAAATAATAAACAAAGTATCTTAATGGCAGGCACTCGTAAGAAAGAAAGAAAGAAAGAAAGAAAGAAAGTAAAGAAAGAAAGAAAAAGGACACTAGGCAAAATAAAAGTAACAGAAATGATAAACTCCCAGGGGATCGAACCAGCGTCCATTCCAACGGCGCCAACTCTTCACATACTGCGTGAATCGTGAAGGACACTCGGCCAACTAAAATTAGTTGGATTCCCTGGTGAACTGACCACATATGTCACTTTTCTGTTGTCTGGTGTCATCTTTCTTGCTTTCACGATAGACCTAAGATGAAGGTAGCCATTCAGAAATGAGATTTAACTAAGACTGAGTAACTCCGGACCACATGAGCTTTTGACATGAGCTACTTAGCCACAAGGTAAACATCTCGAAACAAGATTAAGTTAAAGAATAATCAGACAGAGAAAAGTTCAGTTCTCTCTCAAAAGCCAAATGAAGAAAGTTCTTCGTTCACCGAAAACGCGACGAAAAAACAAACAAACAAACAAACAAACTCAAAGGAATGTGCAGTAAACTGTTTCAGAGACGAAGAAGGATACTGGAGTTGAGAAGACTGAAATAAAGAGGCTCCAAGACAGAAAGCCACTATACAGACGAGACAGGGACCAGCTAAAACTTCAAGCCACTTTCACAATTCCAGAAGGCCCGTCCTATATCAAACAGAGACAATAAACAACGTCTCATTAAATCTAGGAACAAAATGACCATCCGCCGCAATAAAAACTTCGAGCCCCAGATGAGATACATTTCCTACGGTAGAGACCAGGAAGAGATTCTATCATGAAAAACCAAACATAAATTGGCGATAACAAGAAACAAAAAACTAGGCCCAGAGAGATAAACGTGGAGAAATCGAACGTCAACAAGGATAGAAAGAGCCAAACATAAAATTAACGCAGAGAACAGGAGGCTCAGCCATTCTCAGGGCACTGCCTGAAGACATCACAATTAACATCATTTAAGGAATAGTAAGCAGAAGACGTATAATAAAAACATTTAAAAAGCCAAAAGGGACTTATCCTTACCTTAAACAAAAAACGGAAAAATCTAAACAATTGATGACCGAAATGGAATCAAGCCAAAAGGATTTAGGGTCTATAGCTGACGACAAAACCTAACTTTTATTTTCAGACCAGCTAATATTTTAATTTTTGAAGATGCGATTGGCTACTGCGAATAAAATGTTTGAATTGTTTTTCTATTACTAGCTAATGTGACTTTATCTGTTCCTTAGAAGGTTCAGAATAGGAAATCAACTTAGAAACATTGATCTATATATAATATAATATTTGTAAATTGCTTATGCCAGTCAAAAAAAAAAAAAAAAGGAACACACACATTCCAATCTTCTCTTTCCCAGGCACGCTATTGGAACACCCCTATCATCAGTGTTGGGGCCACAGCTGTGGACTTCTACTGGTACAAGAACACAACCTATTCTACTCTCACTCGTGTAGGCCCTGCCAATCTACAGGGATGTGCAGGTTCGTAGTTTCAGTAGAGATGTAATATGTCTTCCGTTACAGATATTGATATTCATCATCATCATCAGCATCATCATTCTCATTATCACCTTCATTATCGCAACCATCATCATTATCATCATCATAATCATAATAACTATAATCATCATCATCATCATTCTCCTTTGGACCTGCTTACGGAGCACGGAGTACCACCTGTAGCTGGTCCTCTAAAAGGAAGCCTGCTCCAAGCAGTCAGATGCTCTTGCAGAAATAGTCTCTGTGACAATGTGGTAGATTAGTGATAGGGGAATTAAGACACAGATTGGTCCATTCTGAATAGAAATAGAACGGGTGATAGCTCAGTGGGAGATAATATAAGAAATAGATTTTTCACGAGTGAGATGGTGGAAAATAATAGAGTCTGTCCCTGACACTCGAGAAGCTTCTCTCGGTCAACCTATCTCTACAACAGATCTATATTAGTCAGACAGACTACTAGAATATATATATATAGTAATATATATATATATATATATATATATATATATATATATATATATATATATATATATATATATATATATATATACCACTCACATACACACACACGTAAGTGACGACAGTTAGACGCACAGGCATGAAAACTACTTGTATAACAATGGAATATAGATATTTTTGGACGAGCTGACCGACACTTGAATAAGTTTATGTAAATTTTATTTATCATAAGAATTTCACCACAATCATAAATTTGAATATCGATCACATATAAATACACATAGGTTAAAGAATTACTAAAAGAATAGACCCATAGGTGTAATCCTTTCCCCCTCTGTTGAGCCCACGATCCCGTTAGAAGAAAAATTATAGCCCTAAAGAGTCACAGATTTATACGCTATGGTCTAGGATTTCCCTCTACAGTTAAGAACAGAGTTGATATATTAATCTATTCTAAGAGGAAAACATCATTAGCAACAAACTTGCATAAAGAAAACACAAAGTGGGTGCATGAATTATACCATAAGGGAATCACTCAGTCCTGCTTTCTCTTTGTTCATTCATCAGTGGCCACTGACATGCTTTCTTACCTACAAACTTGATGTCTTGCACCTTCAGGCGCAAACTTTAGGACACACACACACACACACCGTGAATTCGTGTTCTTTTTGATAAAGAGAACCCCAGCTCTGCAGATACAAGTTTCATCCAATGTTCCAGGGAGCGTTCACTTTACAACTATATTTTAGAATTACTGTTTATGTCACTTGAATCAGTTCAGGTAAGAAATTTTAAATGGGCTCACAATGTCAGAATCTCGAGGTTTCCAGTACTTAGGAAATGACAGGTTGGTAACTTCTCTCAATATAAAATTATTGATCACACCACAATTTGTCAAACGTCGGAAATGTTACTGTTTGTAATTTTTCTCGCCACAGGGGCTGAATGTACATGAGATTTAGGGAAGAAATATAATCTGGCTTGATAGGCCCAGTTACTGCATTTAGTCTTAAAGTTCGTGAGATGGGTATTATGTCTCCTTCTGGATGCAAACACAATGCCAGACAGGTTTTAACTTGTAAACCCACGTATTTAAGTAAAAAATGTTTTTTCTAGGTTATTCTCATATATACTGAAAAACCGCTGGTAGATTTTGGGCTTGACCCATATACTGTATAAAAGGAAGAGAAAAACATAAATACTCAGCCCTAATATTATACACAATCCTACGCGTAAAGAAAATATGTTCACTTCGGTCATTTAACTTAAATTATAAACCGCAAACTTAGAGCTTGTCTTATCGTTTAAAACTCCCGTGAAATAAATTCTAGTCATTAAAAAGAAATCAATCATCATGAATTAGAAATAAATACATATTTCGTCAACACTCATGATGTATCAGTGCATTACTTAGATGGTTAAATTATTCTCTGACTGGTTAATAGCAGTGAATAAATTTTATATTATAGTTTAGCTAGAAATTATTATTTATTCTGCTATCCACTGTAACACAGTAAAACGTAGAGAATTATAATGACGATTAAACTAGTAAATCACTCTGCACACAATCTAGTGCATATATAATTTAAACTAACAATTAATTACTCGACAATACTAGTCATATATATATTTTACCTTCACACAAACTTCTAAGATTTTCTCCACGAGAAACTAAGACTCTACTATTACAGTGATTCTAGAACTCGAGCTAGCTGTCTCTCTAAAGCTGTGGCAGTACTGAATGAATGACGTCTAAACTGCTGGGTTTTAAATATTAGAAATCAAAGAAATAGCCCAGACTTAATACATTTTAGCACCTAGCCCACCTACTTGTTCATTCTGCGAATCAAACGAATTCTTCACACTTCCAGACTCAGGCAAATCGAGCAAACCGTTCTCCTTGTTAACATTTCGTGCAAAGATTTTCTTCGCTCGAAATTCACAATTTACTGCCTCACTATGGTCTAAACGCAATATGACCAATCTTAGAGCAATAAAATGCGATGCTAAATTAGAAAGAAAATGACAAAGATTTGAATTGCTAACAATCTAGCGTAGGCGAAAGAAAGGTAAAGGAGCGAAAGAAAGGTAAAAGACAAGTGTAGAATAAAGAAAAGTTATCTGAAATCTATTAATCATAATATCTCTGCCACAGACAATTTGTTTGACATGATGAGGTTGCCAGCTCCGTGCCCAACCTCAAATTAGTCGGCCCTGTACGACATGCCTGAGGGTTCGGTAAATTATCCTTTCTTTGTCTCTTCAAAGATCCCTGGGGTAATACCAGGGGCGATATTATTGAGGATAGGATAACATGATTAAACATGGGCGTACTTTATGCAAATGAGTAACAAGATAACTTTCTATTAGGAATGAAAGGTCGGGGTAGGTCCATAGCAGAGATACTACCGTAGAGCAATATTGTGGTAGACACTTCACTATACAAGGTCCTTAATCGAGAGGTGGAGTGACCAGTTCTCTTCCTCGCTGCCTTTATCCTTCCCTAACTCAAGAGGAAAGTCAGGTACCCATTTATAGCTGGGTAGACTGGAGCGTGTCGGTACCGTGAATCTTCCTCTGCGCTCAGTTTGTTGTCATGCTAAATCTACAGGCCTTTCGCCAGGACGAAGTTCACAGTCTTTTCCAGGTCAGCGCGGCAGCCCCATAGCTTCTGCCTGAGCTCGGAACTCTCTAGAAAGGTCAGGTGCCGTGGGTCATCGTGGGCTGGGCAGTTCTGGAGAATGTATTCATGGTTCTGAATTCCAGTTCCACATGAACATTCATTTGTGAATCGAACCAGGCACTTTAGCCGCATGAGACCAGCGCTTTAACCACTTTGTCATTTGGACGCTAAGAAACAACTCTATATTGAAAGAAAAATGCATTATTTATCCATTATCTTTTAGGTCCCTGTGACGTATATGCCTTCAACAGATGAACGCCTAGCCTTCCTGGCCTGTGATATTCTTTCAAAATGTGTCCATGTCTTCTTCATCCGCTCAATGTCGATGTCTCCTTCACTTCGCCATGTGTTTTTGGTCACCTTCTATCTCGCTTACCCTGTTGATTCTAAAACAAGGCCGTCCTTGTAATGTTATCAGCTGATGTTCTTTGTGCTCTGTCGATGCTCTCCTAATAAAATATGTCTGGCTATCGTATTTGCAATATGTCTGCAGTCACTGTTGGAGTGTAGCATACTAGAGAGCTGAAGTTTGCCATCTTGAGCTATATGTGTCGCTTTGGCTGCTGTGAGTCCGTTCGGTTGCAGCATTTATGGGATGTTGGCTATACATCTGTTACTTGGTTTTTCCTGTGCTCTGAAAGCAAGTCTTCAAGTGATGGAGGCGCGTAGTGGTAGTTTATCAGACTCTGTTCTCATGAGATGGCCAAACCAGTTAATTGTCTTTCCAGGTAACAGTAATGACTTCCTAGGCATCTAATCTCACAGGATGGCATGTTCCTCTCCTGTGATTTGGCCAGGGGTCATGTTTGACACTGACAGCAAGGGGTTGGTTAGAATACACTATTTATCAGCTGTCGTTTAGATTCCATTCTAATATTCTGATGTTTGAGTACTGGTGACAGTCGCTGCACTGGCGTTGTGAAATCATATCAGTTTGAGTGTCCCTGTTAAGTCTTCAGTTGTCTGCACAATGCTTTTTAATATTTGATGTCTGGAAGCTGTTTAAGTCTGGGGTTGTTGACATGTATGTTAAGTGAGCCTGGTGAGCTGCTGATCTTCATAATTTTTTTGTTTGTTTTTCTTTTCTTTTTTGATGTGCAGATCGTCATATGGTATCTTTCACGGATAGAATTAAGTGCATTAGAATAATTCTGCAATTTGTTTTCCTTTTCATGCATTCGAATCTGATCTTCTGCAAAAAGTACCGCATTCAGTGGGTTGCATTCCTCACTTTCTGTGTTATCTTCATCTTCTGGGTTTTATCAATGCTTTCTTCTGATGTTATTTTGTCCATAAAAATGTAGAACGGTAATGGTGATAGCACGTAGCCTTGTCGAACGTCTATGGTTATAAACATAAGACGGATTCGCCTTCACATTCTCCTGTGAGATTTTATATTCAATCTCCTGGGATAAAATGTCTTTAAATAAACGAGATAATTCGAACACATTTTACCAGAAAGAACTACAACGACGGAAGTATTTAGCAGACACCCTTCAATTTCCGAGGAGCATAGCCTTCAACATTTGAATGCCAGGACTTCCTGTCACGTGCCATCAGCTCAAGGTCTATCCATGTCTTCCTCATTCCTTCATGCCTGTCTCCAGTTCTTCTCTCCATCTGTTCTTCTGTCTCCCTCTATCTCTTTTACCGTGACGATTCCAGAGGACGAACTGCCTTGTAATGCTATCAGTACGTTACGCCAATTTGTGTCCTATCCATCGCCAGCGTCTTCTTCTTATCTTCTGTTACTTGTCATCAGATGAACATTAGTGATCTTATCGTGCCACTTCAATCCTTCTATTCTGAGCAAGCGCCCACTATTGAAAGTCTGTAGCTTCTTGGTAGCAGGCATAATGAGAACATCATGCGGCTTATGAAAGTCTATAGCTTTTTGGTAGCAGGCTAACTGAGATCATCATGCGGCTTATGAAAGTCTGTAGCTTCTTGGTAGCAGGCAAACTGAGATCATCATGCAGCTTATGAAAATCTGTAACTTCTTGGTAACAAGAATAATGAGAACATCATGCAACCTATGAAAGTCCTTAACTTCTTGGTAGCAGGCATAATGAGAACATAATGCCATAAATCATGTGTAATTTGCTAATCACTAATTTCTTTAAGATAATGTTGTGCGTTTATTTTATTTAGCTCCTGGCGGAGCAGGTTGACTAATACTACAGTTGTCTCTTCACGCACAATCGCAGCTTAGATGCCTTCTACGGCACCCACAAGCAGTTGTGGTTCTAGTTAATATGTAGACATTCTGAAAACTACACGTGCCAGATGAAAAATAAATTTTTTAAATTTAAATACGCAAGGTCATATTTATTTTACCCTGTGTAGTTCTCAGGGTCATTTAAGGAATCACAGAACGAATAGGACTGCTAAACCATCAAGCATGTCGTACCAGGCGAATAATATAATGTTGTACATAGGGCTGCAGTTAACATCATTAAAACACATTGTTACATGAACCATAGTTGCAAGGTTAGTTGCTAGGGTCATGTAACGATGGGGGGGGGGGGGGGGGGGGGGGGGGGGGCAGCTGAAACGGTAACTATGTATTTCATAGGAAGTGACTGAGAAATGAAACATGATTATATATTTACCCAGTGCTCTTATGTTCACAACTGACTTCATTATATGGGGAAAATCTCAATATCTCATGATTAATCCCTGTGACTATTCCATCCACTCCAGAATTTATCGAACTGATCAGTGTTCGCCACAACTGGGGCAAGTTCAAAGTCCTCTACGACTCGACAGGACAAGACGACAATCTGTTCGCATTCAGCCACCTCTTGGTGGAGTACCTACACTATCACCTCTTGAGTGTCCAGTCCAGCCTAGAAATGGTGAGTTGGCTTCTACGGTTGGAGGTTACATGTGAAAGTGCGAGTAGAGACTACTGTATTCTTTTTGAGAATTGGAATCAGAACAAACAAACGAACACGTTTTGTGGACCTCTATTATTGTTACAACTGCCCTGAAGAGTCATAAATTGTCCACAAAGTTTATACAAGGTAAAGGTAGTCCCATAACAGAAGCTGCCGAAGATTTGCTATATCTATTACAAAAAAAGGAAAGTTGAGAATATAAAAAATTACTGATAACTGGCCATACACTTGTATCCTATATTAACATCATCATCATTATCATGGTCCGTTACAGAACATGGAGCTACTACTGTGGCTGTTCCCTTTCCAGGAAGCAGTCTCTCATGCCGCAATGTTTCTGAAGCAGTTTGTTTTACGCGATGAGATTGTCAGCACCCATGTCGCCTGGTACGACATGCCTGAGGATGCAGTAGACCTATTCTTGATCTCATCAGAGATCCACGAGAACTATACGGGACAGTCTATGATGTTAGAGTCTACAGACAATTTTGTTTTTAGTGCTTTTGTTACAATAATAACTGAGGTGCCTAAAACGTCTCATTTTCGTTACTTGTTTTTCAAATATGGACCTGATAAGATAAACATTATTAAGTTTAAACATCTAATGTAAAACGTACAAAAAAAGTTTTCGTTACTGCAGCTTGTTGTTTGAAGAACCGCATTGATTTACTCGGCACTTTACAGTTCACCACCCGACTCCCGTCCCTTCAAACATGAAACGTAATCTATATTCATAGTTCATTATATCACTTTGATGAAGAATACATGGAAAGAACTTAAGATGATGGTACGGGACTGGAAGACTTGGCGTACGTTTGTTGAAGGCCTATGTTCCTTGGAGTGCAAAAATGAAGAAGAATGGTATCACTTATTTTAAATTGTTTACTTTAATAGAGATATTTATATTTTGTTTTACATTGTTTTAATTATTATTAGGTCAGTAGGGATTAAAACTGACATATTAGATTGTACCAAGAAAGAGATTTCCATGCAAAGTCTCAACTCTCTATTATGACTGGAAGAATACTGTGAAGCGTGACAAATAATCAAAATTCAGTTCGTCTTACAGTAATAGTGATTTAATTTTAAAATATTTTTAAAAAAACATAGCTTGCCAATCAATCAGTCATCTGACGTACCTCAGAATACTTCTAAAACTCAAACTTTTTTTAAATTGTCGGAATCTTTATTTATATTAAAAATATATCGCCAGTTCATACTAAAACTTAAGTTAATGTTGTTGTTGTGTCTTTTATTCTCGTTTACTCATTTTTTAAACAATCATTCTGTCCTTCCTAACCAGGACTTCTATAAACTGGATAGAGGTGGATCAGGTGACCCTGGATACGTCTTGAGAACGGAAGTTTCCACTGATTACTCAGGTAAGATTGTTCAAAAGATTTCTTCCCCGATCACGGATATGCTGAAAGCGTTCGACTTCGCCCTTCGCCTTGTATGTATTCCCAAAATCCTTAAATCACTACTTTGGTTTCGAAGGGTGTCTTATGTACTGTTTGAGTTTCAGCTTGGTAACCGGAAATTCGGCATCCGTTTGGTTTTTCAAAGAAGATGTCCGTTTGTCTCCCGCTGAATTTGGTTAACAAAAATATTTTGGTTGGAGTTTTTCGAATCTGTCCAAATGGTTTCCATAGAACAGAAAAACATTGTTAGTGTGGTTTCCAGGAGTGTGGCAGAACTACTGCGAATTTTGATCTAACAGCCTAAGCAAAAATGTACACGTATCATTATTTATTTATTGTTATATTGATGTATTAGATTGTTTACAAGCACTGAGCAGAATAAAGCGTTTCCGTTTGTGAAAAATAAAATAAATTATATATACAGTAGAACTCCATTTATCCGAACCCCATGGGACCGAGCATCGTTCGGATAATCAAATGTTCGGATAATTGGATTACATAATGTATCGAGTACATGTACACATACTTCTAAAAATAATTAACCATCACAAGGAAAATACACTATAAAACATATTTACAGTACTTGTACTGTAATAACATACCCACACTGTATTAGATCACTGTATCACCAAAATCGTTCATTACACTGCAGTGCATGTACTACTTGTACAGTATTAATTATTTTTTTAAGAAAGAGAAATGTTTTCAAAATAACATTACAAACGATTCAAAACCAGGCGCAACTTACGTATACATGTACTTGCACAGATGTAGCCCACTATTTAAAATAATGAGGAATCCTCTTTTGCACCAAACTGGATAGTCTCCTTTTGGCTGCTAAGTCCCGCATTCTCTTCAACAGCACAGATGGATCTATTTGTTGTTGCCCTAAAGACGCCGCTAGGCGTGATGGGAAGCTGCAACAGAGAAAATCAATCTGCTGTTGCCCTTAAGACGCCACAAGGCGTGATGGCCTCTGACTGCTTGGTCGGTCTTTGGCTAGGGACGGAAGAAGAAGAAGAAAAGGCCTCTTCAGGACTTGGTCGACGTTTTGGGTTTTCTTCATAATCTACAAGTACATCATGTACTTCTGAGGAGTCTTCATCATCGGTCACTACATGTATTTGGTTTTCTTCCTGCACAAAAGACAAAATTTCTTCGTCATTCAAAAACTAAAAACCAGAATCATTATCATCTTCTAGCCACATGTGTGCATCATCTTTGTCACTGTCCGAAAATCCGGGCATTGCTTGAAACAGTTCCACAACTTCATTTATACAATCATCATTTGTGTCCACTGCAGTAGTTTCATTTCCTCTTTTTTTCCCAAGCAATCTATTTCAAGCCTTGTTGAGATTATCTTGTGACAGGGTGGTCCAAGCATCAGCTGACATATAGCAGCAGTCTTTGAGATTAAGCTTTTTTGAAAACGCCACCACACTTTCTTCATCTTCAGCCAACAATAAACAACGCAGGACTTCCTTCTTGTACATCTTTTTAAGCTTTGCTAAAACACCCTGATCCATTGGTTGAATCAGTGCTGTTACATTGGGAGGCAGAAAAATTACTTTAAAATTTGCATCAACTGCATTCAATGTATCCGTCTCTGGATGAGATGGTTCATTGTCCAGTAGAAGAATTACTTTTCCAGTTTTCTTTTCTTGTTCTCTCAACCTCTTCACATTTGGGATGAACTGATTTGTATACCAATCAAGAAATATTTCACTATTCATCCAAGCACTCTTCTGTGCTTTGTAGCACAATGGGAGGCATGTCACATTCTTTAGACAACGTGGTTTTTTGGCTTTGCCGATCATCAGCATCGGTAAACGATGACTTCCACTGGCATTCGCGGCTACCAAAATTGTTACTCTCTCTCTTTGCACTGTTTAAACCCAGGGGCAGCTGCTTCGCGCTGAGATGCAAGTAATTTTTGAGGCAATGATTTCCAGTATAAGCCAGTCTCATCGGCATTATACACATCATCGAGTGAATAACCTTCTTCTTCCAAAAAAAGCCAAGAATGTTTCTTTAAAATTTTCAGCGGCAGTTGCATCGCTAGATAAAGATTCCCCTTGAATCTCCAATTCTCGTATGCCATGACTAGATTTAAAGTTTCTTAACCATCCTTGGCTAGCCTTAAAGTCAGGAGGACCGTCAAGTTGATTGTTGAACTGAAGTGCCTTTTCATACAATAGAGAGCCAGAGATAGGATCCCCTTTGCTTCTTCTTTGCACAAAACATATATACAAAGCCTCTTCCAATTTCAAATCTTTCGCATTTCTCATGGTTTTAAGTTTCTTCGACCCATTTTCACTATCCAATTTCGATGCAAAACTCATAGCTTTATCCTTGTTACTTTTGATGTCAGAGACGGTAGCTTTCCCAACATTGAAAATCCTCGCAAATGAAGACACAGTTTCACCTTTTCCTAGTCTCTTGTTAATTTCTGATTTCCTTTCAATTGACAAACATTGCGGTTCCTTTTATATGCTTAGGCCTACTGGAAGATGCCATATAGCACAGAGAAATACTTGTACACCAAAATTATTCTGCTGTAATAGCAGACACAATTATTTTAAGTTTAACTGTCTGTTTAGCCAGTATTCTGCCTAGAACGCACACGTACACTGGATTGGTAAACCAGATATTAACTGACTTTATGATCTAACTGACTTCCTGTACGTAAGCGACCGACCATTAGCCCATCCCATTCTCTACAAACTGTTCGCACACATTTGAAGCTTGCCGCATCAAAAGAATCAGAAATGTAGTCTAACGTGACTGGTGGCGTCTGATTTTTTTTTCTGGAAAAAGTGTTCGGATAATTGGATGTTCGGATAATTGGGGTTCGGATAAATGGAGTTCTACTGTATGTATATATATATATATATATATATATATATATATATATATATATATATATATATATATATATATATATATATATATATATATATATATATATATATATATATGTACATATTTATGAATATGGTATGTAATGAATTATCAACAAGCTTTATGTGTCGATTGGAGTCCATGTCTTGTATAATTTTTAACAGTCGAGCATTCGGAATTTATTTCCACCGGAAACGATAGCCTACATCTAGCTGCCGCCTCTGGGATTCTGAACGAAGACCGAAAATCGCGCGAATCAGGGGCCTTAACAAGACCTGACAGAAATTTAAACGTGATTATTGGGGAGATAATAACAGTGATAAACTAGATCTCGGCGCTCAGGGACGAGTCTGGGACCTCTCGAAAATTATTGCGCTATGCGGAAAAAGAATGTGTTCTTCCCGTAAACGTAACAAATATATGCCCCTATAAGAGAATTGCCTTATCGATAACGTCATGTCCCTTCTACCCCCCCCCCCCCTTTTTCCCCCTCCCACCCCCCCACCCCCCCCCCCCCCCCCCCCCCCCCAAAAAAAAAAGAAAGTTGCAATCTTGTCATTGTGCGTTCCTGCCTCGGAACTAATTTGCACGCCTGTTGAAAAAAATGCTCAGTTTACTACAACTGCGTGGACTTTTAATATTGTAAAACATATTCTTGCCTCTGTATATTTTTCTGTGACAGAATTTCTGGATATTTCTCCATTTATGGTAAGCAGTTTGGCTAAGTTTCTCTAACATATATTTACATTCTCGCCAGTGAAGCATCATTGCGCATCAAAAATAAAATATTTATGCTTTCGTGCCACTGTTTTTTTTTTCCGTACTTCTCAAGCATAGTGGAAATGAATGAAATGAGCACAGGAGAATTTAATGCCGTCAACAGAGAATGCAGCAAAAAAGCGAACAACATAGTTATTGTCCACCATGCTATGGAGGTGACTTACACGTATGTATATATATATATATATATATATATGATTACATTTGATAGTAGTTTTGTTTCAAATGTTGCAGTACTGTGATACCTTGTATTGCAGTTACACTCTTGATTTATGTTTTTCTTCCTGAGTTTCCGTAAATTTGCTGTAAATTTGTTACGTTTACGTGGAAGCGTGGGTTCGCATGCATGTGCTGCATATATGTTTGCGAGTTTGTACGTGGGTGCTCTGAGAACAACGCATATGCATTCTTAAATAAAAGCCATGTCATAGGTCAGATGAGGCCCGGGATATTTCATCTTGTGAGACCCCCGCGTTGTTTGAGAAGAAGAGTTAAAAGCTACGTTCATGTAAAGAAAGGTAAGGCTTTTCGTGTCTCTCTGGCAGGTGAGGCCCCCATGTGAGTTATCAAGACACTGATGGTTCATGAAGCTCTCGATCTGCAGTGAAGACTAAGTTTTGCCTCAACAATATACTTACGAAATGATAGGGCGTTTATTAGTAAGTATATATATATATATATATATATATATATATATATATATATATATATAGTATATTTATAATATATATATATATATATATATATATATATATATATATATATATATATATATATTTTTTTTTTTTTTTTTTTTTTCCAGCGGCTCTCGAGCTTTCCAGCTTTTTTGGCCCAATGACATGTCATTGCGAGGCTGGGAGGGGGCGGGGGAAGGGGGGTCAGTGGACTTTCCTTCCAACCCGGTCAGGAGCTTCGCTCCTTCCCATCCACACGGGATTTATGTGCACGAGCCGTTCAGGTTATTCAGTCAAATTTCCGGTCGTAAACATTCCTTCAAACGCTGACGCCCGGGTTTGAACCATGAAAACCTGGTCGCCAGTACAACGTTGTAGCCATTACACCAGCGCGGCTCCCTATATATATATATATATATATATAGATATATATATATATATCTATATATATATATATATATATATATATATATATATATATATATACTGAAGCACATTAAAAACGCACCACCTGTATAATTCAGGAACAGAGTGTGAAATATAAATATAAGTGTTTACAAGTTTACATATTTGGAATCTTTATTCATTTTCCTATGAACCCATGCTGGTCATTAATGTGTACATTTGATTGTTACGAAATTCATTGCATTCTGTGCAGTCAAGGGAGAAAACCAAAAATGCAACCAATAAAAAAATTCATTCACACTATCCTCAGTATCTGGTATGTCTATCGAGTGCTTGCAAACAAGCTTGGCAGCGGCTCCGCATGGAACGCACAAGTCTCTGAAGGAAATTCAGGGGAATCAAGTCCCATTCACGTGTAAGAGCAGCTTCGAGCTGTTGCAGATTAGCTGGAGAACCTTGCCTGTAGACTCTGCGTCCAAGCTCGTCCCACAGATGTTCTATAGGGGACATGTCTGGTGATAGGGCAGGCCAATCAATCGTCACAATGTTCTGCTGCTGTAGATATTGCTGCGTAATGCATGCGGTGTGCGTTATCCTGCTGGAGAAGCTGCAAGTTTGGATAATTTGTGAACGCAGGAGCAACCAATGCATCCAGAACCTCATCTCGATATGTCACAGCATTAACATTTCCACGGAAGACATGAAGAGGCAAGCGATGGTGAAAACTGAATCCTCCCCAAATGTGAATACTGCCACCTCCAAATCGGTTGTACTAACGAACACAGCAATCTGCAAAGCGCTCTCCACACCGTCGCTAAATCCGCATACGTCCATCAGCAAAGGATATGTTGAATCTGCTCTCGTCTGTGAATAGGACAGCATTCCACTGCAGTCTAGTCCATCTGACATGTTGCTCTGCCCATTGCAGGCGCTGCTGACGATGTCTGTGAGTCAAGTTTGGCCCAACATAAGGTCGTCTTGCAGTAAGGCCTGTATCTCTGAGTCGTCGTATGACTGTCATTCGAGAGACTTGCCCACGTCTACCCACTATTGCTCTTGCTGTTTGACTTGCCGGGAGAGAACGATTCCTTAGGTGACTCAGCCCAATATGACGATCTTGCGCAGGGGTAGTAACTAGTGGTTGGCCACTCCGAAGTCTATCCCGGGCACTGCCAGTGATTTCGTAACGTTCATTGAGACGTACAATAGTGCTGTGGTGGCAATTCATCCTTCTGGCAATGGCCCACGAGCTCATTCCGGTCTCCAACATACCAATGGCTCGTTGGCGGTCGTTTTCAGATAGTCGTGGCATTTCAAGCACATGTACTGGGTGTTTTGTCTCAACTACCTTTTTATACCGAGTATACTGCCACAACGCGTACACATTTTCAGGGTCATAGCTGTTGGGAATCGTGTTGCACGTGTAACTTTCATTGTTTTCATGTAGTCTGTACACAAACCCGTGGGTTGAATCATGCACTTTCCATTCCAGCAGCCATTCGCTCTCTATCTCATGACAAACACGGGGAAAATCCATTCCCATACTTTTTTTCCAGCTTCTCGGCATCAGTATATATAATAGTGGTGTGTTTTTAATGTGCTTCAGTATACATAAACATGTTCAGTCATAAGGACCATTCATGTGTATAGGATCTGTTAATATCTTCTCTACTATTTGTTCATCTTCTAAATTTCTTTATTCATTTCTTACGTCAACATTATCTTCTTCTACCCACAGCTGTCGCTACTCCTAATACCGGCACTATTTTTCCTATTACTTCTACTAATACTTTTATCGCTTCTCTCTCTCCCCCGCCCCCTTTTTTTCCTGTAATTCCCTACTTCGACTTTTATATTACCAAAATCGTCTTGCCATCCACTACGTCTAAGCTGAATGAAGTGACCGTGTCATGATGGAACCCAACACAGACAGCATTTTACGGTCTCCGTCCCAGTGTCAAACCTCTCATCCCCAAGGAAGCTCGACTGATGAGATATATAGAAGCACATGTCCGTCTCTTTATTGGTTCTAAAACACAATAGAAAATGACTGTCTCTTAACCAAATTGGGGACAGATAATTGGTAGCCGACACACATATTAGGTGAAAGATATAAAAATAACTTAAAGTTTTATAGTAAACAACAAAAAGGACCTGAATGACGAGGAGAAGAATGTGAAATATTAATTAGGGAAGGAAAAAAATAAAAGGAGAAAGAGGAAAAGTGGTGTCAACGGAACTTATTTTTATAATAACTTCCCATTGGGATAGTCTAGTTGTGTTTGGATTTGTGAAGACAAGCGTATTCTACTTCATTTCTGGATGTCAAATGAATTGACAGGCGCAATAAATATTGACTTGTAACAATCTAGAGGCATACACGAACTCATGTCACACTGAACGAGGGAAGAACACAGTTCACTCCAATCCCGTCTTTTTTAAACATACCGACAAAGCCAAACCGAAACTTTAGTGGACATTTTCAACAAATGTCTTACAGTACTGCAAGTGCTCTCAACAGGCTACAGTAATCACGTCATAGAGGCAAGTTTAAACTTGACCGCATTAGCTTATATCTAATCAAACTTCAATGTGGAACAGATGACCAGAACCACGCACGTGCCAGTGGAGCAGGAGATGAGAAGAAGCTGTAGGCGATATATAGGACGCACATTCAAGAAACATGTTGATAACTTTAAAAGACAGTCCTTATTCTGAAATCTCTAGGATAAGAGAGGACGAGGGAGACAAAGAACATACGGAGAAGAATACTGGAGACAGACAAGAAGGAGATGAAGAAGACATAGAAAAACTTTGAACTAATGGCACAGGACAGGAAGAAGTGGCATATGTTTGTTGAAGGCTTATGTTTCCTAGATAGGAGATGATGATGAAAATGTTGACTATACGATATCTATAGATAGATAGATAGATAGATAGATAGATAGATAGATAGATAGATAGATAGATAGATAGATAGATAGATAGATAGATAGATAGATAGATAGATAGATAGATAGATAGATAGATAGATAGATAAAGAAATAGATAGATAGATAGATAGATAGATAGATAGATAGATAGATAGATAGATAGATAGATAGATAGATAGATAGATAGATAGATAGATAGATAGATAAAGAGATAGATAGATAGATAGATAGATAGATAGATAGATAGATAGATAGATAGATAGATAGATAGATAGATAGATAGATAGATAGATAGATAGATAGATAGATAGATAGATAGATAGATAGATAGATAGATAGATAGATAGATAGATAGATAGATAGATAGATAGACAGACAGACAGACAGACAGACAGACAGACAGACAGACAGACAGACAGACAGACAGACAGACAGACAGACGGATAGATAGATAGATAGATAGATAGATAGATAGATAGATAGATAGATAGATAGATAGATAGATAGATAGATAGATAGATAGATAGATAGATAGATAGATAGATAGATAGATAGATAGATAGATAGATAGATAGATAGATAGATAGATAGATAGATAGAACGAACTTTATTTTCAAAGGGTTTAGAATTGGGCACGCAGGCCCGTCTAACACTCTGCCCTTCCTTTCTCTCATCTTCCATACTAAATCCATTTATTCTCACATGTATCCTAAATATTACTTAAATACTAAAATAACAAAATAAAATAAAATCCCAACATTGTAACAGTACAATAACAGTTACACAAATTTACAGTACCTTGTCATAATTAATATTAAACAGGACAAAATTATCTTTAAAACCTACATATGATGTTATGTAATTATTTAAGAACATAACGAAATTAGGGTGGCATGTAATCTGCACTCATGATGTATTTAAAAAGTCTGTGATTGAATGAATATGGACTATGAGTATTTTTTAAGTCGTGTGGAAGAGTATTCCACAGATGAGCATCAGAAAAAGCTAAACTTTTCTTAAATAAGTCGAGCCTAGGCTTGGGCATGTGTAATTTATTTAAGCGTTGAATGCGTCTTCCGCTGTATTTGAAAATAGGCCACAGATACGTTGGAGCATTCTGTGACAAGATTTTGTGAATAAATTTGGCTTTGTTGAAGAGAATGCGCTTTCTTAGTGGTAATATGTTAAGATATGTATATGCGTCTACACACTGTGTGAGGTTTTTGTCTGAAATTAGGCACACTGCACGTTTTTGTAATGAATAGAGTCTTTTAGTGTTGGACATGGTGCAGCCATCCCAAATTGTGGAACAATAGTCTAGATGTGTTTGTATCTGGGATGTATAGAACATTTTTCGTGTCTCCTCATATAGGAAATGTTTGATTTTAGCTAACTGGTAAACTTTTTGTGCCGTTTGTTTGGTCAGTGCTTGTACATCCGAATTCCAACTTAAATGTTGGTCAATTATGAGTCCTAGTGTTTTATTTTCATTTACATTTTCAATTAAAGAGGTTCCAATGTAGAGCTGAAGTGTTGTTTTCGGTGAGTTTTGTAATTTTTGTCCAGTTGATATTATCATACATTTTGTTTTAATGATATCGTCGTCGTCGTCGCTCGCTCGCGCGGGGAGGGAGACAGCGCTCTGTGCAGAGCGGATCCCGGCGGCCCCGGCGGTTTTAATGATATTTATTTGCATGCAGTTTTCATTGCTCCACTTAATAAGATTTTCTGTGTCGCTTTGTAATAATATTTCTAGCGTGTTGCAACTTTTATCACTAGTATAAATGGTACAGTCATCGGCAAATAGGTCGCAGGATGAGTGCTCGATGTGTAGTGGAAGGTCATTTATGTAAATGGAAAAAAAGTAGAGGGCCGAGAATAGAACCCTGAGAAACACCGGTGTCAAGAATAGCTGGGTTTGACAATGAATTATTGTACCACACTACTTGCTGTCTGTCGGACAGGAATGATTTAAGTAATGTCACTAGTTTAAAGTTAACTTTCATTGTTTCTAATTTCCTTATTAAAACAGAGTGATATAACATATCAAATGCTTTCCTAAAGTCTACAAAGATTGCTCCACATATGTAATCGTTATTTATGTTTAGGTGCAAGTTGTCTATCATCTTAGTTAGAGCTGTGTGGCATGAATGCTTTTGTCGAAACCCTGACTGACTGTCAATTAGCAAGTCATTGCTAACTAGGTAATGTAGTGTTGCTTTATGTATGTGTTTTTCTAGGGGTTTAGAAAGCGATGATAAAAGAGAAATTGGTCTATAGTTACCAAGATTACTGTTATCTGACGAGCCAGGTTTCATTCATTCATTCATAACCCTCCACTCCCAAAGGAGCATAGGCCTTCAACAAACACATGCCAAGTCCTCCTGTCACGTGCCATCATCTCAAGTTCTTTCCACGTTCTCCTTATCATTTTCACCTCTGTTTCCAGCTCTCTTCTCCATGGGCTTCTTGGTCTACCTCTGCTTCTCTTGCCCTGGGGGTTCCAGAACAAGGACTGCCTTGTAATGCTATCAACAGGTTTCCTCAGTGTGTGTCCTATCCATCTCCATCGTCTTCGTCTCATCTCTTGTTCCACTGGCACTTGTCTAGTCCTTGTCATCAGCCAGGTTTGAAGAGAGGATATACTTTGGCAATCTTAAAGGCCGAAGGAAAATAACTTTTAGCTATACATTGATTATATATAAAAGTTAGTGAATCACTAATAGCTGGTGCGGCGTAACGCAGTATTCGATTACTAATTCCGTCAAGCCCTGATGAGCTATTATCCTTAAGGCCAATAAGATAGTTATACACTTCATTAACTGTCATAAAAGGAATGTCGGGTGGAACTGAGTTTGTACATTTGTTCTTACAGAATGCTGAAAGTTTGTCTAAGTCACTACAGGAAGGCGGTATTGTGGATTTCAGACTATTTATTTCTGCTTGAAAGTGATTGCTGAAGTCGGTGCAAGTAAATGAAGTGTTGGAAGAGAATGAGTCTGGTGCATTACGTTTTTTCGCTAAGGTGTTAATTGCCTTCCATATTTCCTTACTATTTGATTTGTTCTGAACCATATTTCTAAAATGATTTTTCTTTTCTTTCCGAATTAAATATTGAACCTTGTTCCTGTATACCCTGTATGTGTTGAGGTTCTTATTTTTGTGCGCTTGATCTCTCTGCCTCATAGCCTCCAACACTTCCTGCGTGATCCACGGAGATTTTAATTGTCGTTTGACGCGAATTTCCTTAGCTGGTACGTGCGTGTCAAAAATATTATTAAAAATTTTTGTCCAGTATTCAATAGCGTCATCCGGATCAGGAAGTTGGTAAACACGGGCGAGAGGTGCAGTTAGCAAGTCATTTAAAAATAATTCCTTACCGAAATGTTTGAAACTTCTAAATTTGATACTTACATGTTTATTTTTTGGAACTTTACATTTATTCTTTGACCATGTACAGCATACTGGATAGTGGTCACTCATTGCAATATTAGGGACAGAGCATTCTATGATGTTTTCTGGGCAAGTTACGTAAATGTGGTCGATAAGTGTGGTTGATGCTTGTGTTACTCTTGTAGGCAGGTTAACTATTTGTTTTAAGTTGTACGATAATATTATATTTTTCCATGTTAGATTTGAATTGTGTATATCGATGTTCAAATCACCAAGAAGAAAAACATTCTTGACTGTGGCAAATACATTGTCCATCATTATGGTGAAATCTTCGTACCATATAGGTCTTGCACTAGGATTTCGATAAAGATATCCCACCAGAAATGGGCCCTGATTCGGTAGCTTTATTTCCAACCATACACATTCTATCTCTGCTGTCTCTAAGTCGTTTCTGCGGCGAAAATTAGGGGAAGTGGAAATATAAACTGTTATACCTGTCTCTTGTTTTTTGCTTGCGTCTCGCCGAATAGTTTTAAAACCATTTAACGCAATGTCATCGTCTGTTATTCTGTCATTTAGGCGACTTTCTGAAAGTCCAAAAATGTGAAAATTATTACTTAGAATGTATGTAAGTTCGGGGAGTTTACCTAGAAGATGGTAAATATTCAGATGACCAAGTCGTAGACCATCCTTGTGAAGATAGATAGATAGATAGATAGATAGATAGATAGATAGATAGATAGATAGATAGATAGATAGATAGATAGATAGATAGATAGATAGATAGATAGATAGATAGATAGATAGATAGATAGATAGATAGATAGATAGATAGATAGATAGATAGATAGATAGATAGATAGATAGATAGATAGATAGATAGATAGATAGATAGATAGATAGATAGATAGATAGATAGATAGATAGATAGATAGATAGATAGATAGATAGATAGATAGATAGATCTTACAAAGAAAAGATCACGTTCTTATCGCATACAGTTCACGAATATATTTTAGTAGCCAGCACGAGAGTTTTCATTGGCAATGCGAAAAAAGTACCTTTGATCCCAGAGACATCGCGATTTTAAATGCCAGCTGGTATGGTCATGTCTAAAGGTTCCCACTTTTAAAAAGTCTTTCTTGTTTTTGGCCGTAGTCGCCTCAAGATCTATCAATTCATCCACTTGGATCTACCGTATATATACACGCACACACACACACACACACACACGCACATTCATGAATAATCTGTTCATATATATACATATTTATGCAGAAGGACAGAATGAAAAAACATGCATGTGAAAACCGAAGGATGGATAAAATACATTAACCCCAATCCAAATGTCGCATACATGATCTATTCTACATGTCTGTTTAAAAATGTATAATAAACTTTTCATTAATACCCAATTAGTCAAATATGAGTCATTTCTTTTTCTTCTTCCTCTGCGTTCGCCCTCAGACTTCTACATTAATGACTAAAAAAAGCAGTTGTCGGGTCAAGTGGGTCATTTAAGAACTATGTGAATGTCTTTGAGTTTTGTAAATAAGTTGCATTCTAAAATATGAAATATTTCTTAAAATCATAAAATTTTATTTACCACAGTAAAAGTTACGGGTTATTTTAGCGGTCAAAGGGACATAACGCAATAAACATTTCGGCCACCAAGTTAAAGTTGGAGTTTCGTACCCTGAAACAGACAAGGTCCCTCAGTGTGAACGCCCTTGCATGGCAACAAATGGGAAATCGACTCAGTGGATGAGATGGCATAAAACAAGAAAAGAAACGACATAATAAACTGAAAACAAAAAATATACAATCTGGAACTTTGTTTCTATAGGGGATCGTATGCTTTGCATGCTTTCATCATCATCATCATCAGTTGCCATCTCCACAACGAAGGTTGGCTGTAATGGATCTCCAACGTCTTCTGTCTCTTGTCTTGGTGGTGCACTTTTGATAGACTCTTTCCTGTCCATCTCTTGATGTTATCTTCCCACTTATAGCGCTGTCTTCCCCTTGCACGTTTGCCTTCAACTCTCCCTTCTGTTATGGTCTTCTGCAAGGTGTTATGCCTTTTTATGTGGCCAAAGTATTTAAGCTGACGAACTTTGACCTCCCTCATTAGTTCTCTTTTCATACCTAGATTTTCTAGGACCTCCTTATTTGTTTTCATCTCTTTCCATGAGATGCGCCCCATTCTTCTATATATCCACATTTCAAGAGCCTCAATTCTTTCTTCCAAATGCTTATTCATCGTCCATGTTTCTGCACCATACAGAAATGCAGAATATATATAACACTTTATGATGCTCAGTTTTAATTTGTGAGATAACTGTTTGGATGTCAGTATATGTTTCATGTTGTTGAATGTGGCTTTGGCCATTCCTATTCTCTTCTTGATTTCTGTTTCCCATCTGCGATCTTCTGTTATTATATGACCAAGATATACGTAGCTTTTGACTTGTTCCAGGATTTTCCCATTTACGCTTATCTTTAATGTGGGTTTATCGTCTGTTTTGCTAATTATCATAGTTTTTGTTTTTTCAATATTAATGTCGAGTATGGATTCATGACTTATACTGTTCACATGCTTTCATCAAACCCTTAATGACCGACTGCCGTATGAGTTTTTCATATTTGTCAACTCCATGTGCGTCTGTTTTTCTTTTTTTTTTTTTTAATTCAATAAACATTTTCCTTGTTTTGGCGAGGCTCGACGCGTTCAGTCAGACACAGGGTCCGTCTCTAATATAAGGGCGCATGTCTATATATAAAAGACCTTAAGCTGTAGCAATGGTTTGTTGTCTTCTATGTGTGTGAGTTTCAGACAGCCAAAGAGGAGAGTTATCCATTTGAGTCCGCAATTATTTTCCACCCTGTGCCGTAATTTAAATTCGTGATAGACTAAAAACAACGCTCAGATAGTTGTTTTGGCACAGGTGTCAAATCTGACCAACGGACTGAGCGTTGTTCCAGAGTCAAAGAGTTAAATACCGGCTTTTTTTCTTCTTTTTTTTTTTGCTCGCAGTCGCTTTAAGATCTACCACATCATTCATCGGGATTACCGGTAGATTGGGATTGACTGGTTACCGACCCTTGTCCCAGTGGATCATTAAGTAGATTTCTAGGTAGCGGAAGGGGGTGGGGGTAATCTTTCACCTAGGTAAATTGCATACTAGCCCTTTCATTCTGGCCCTTAAAAGTGCGGTGTCGCCATGTTTAAAGGTACTTTGACAACATTCCCAGTGAAAACCTGGAAGCTTCATTCATAACTCTTCACTCCCTAATGTTCATAGGTCTTCAACAAACACAAACCGCGTCCTCCTGTCACGTGCCATCATGTCAAGTTCTTTCCACGTTCTCATCATCATTTTCACCTCTGTTTCCAGCTCTCTTCTCCATGTGCTTCTTGGACTACCTCTGCCTCTCTTGCCCTGCGGACTCCAGAACAAAGACTGCCTTGTAATGCTATCCACAGGTTTCCTCAGTGTTTGTCGTATCCATCGCCATCGTCGTCTTCTCATCTCTTGTTCCACTGGCACTTGTCTGGTTCTAGTCATCAGTTCCACATTGGTAACCTTGTCATACCATTTTAATCCCTCTATTCTACGCAAGCACCCATTTATGAAAGTCTGTAGCTTTTTGGTTGTCTTTGTTGTTCTCCCTATTTCAGAGCCGTACAAGGTATAATAGGACTGACTTGAAGATTCTTATTTATGTGTTGGGTCCGATTTCTCTTGATCTCCATATGTTTCCCAATGCAATGAAAGCTCCCCTTGCTTTTTGTATTCTTATTTTGATATTACTGTCTGTCCCTCCATCTTTGTCTAAATTGCTGCCAAGATATGTGTACAATTCTACATCTTGTAGTGGTGTTTCTTTAACTTCAACCCTGTAATCATTGCGTGCATTATTTTTTGTCTTTTCCCTGTGTATTTTCAGACCCAATTGCTGTGACCTCTCATCGAGTATTTTCATTGTGTCCTGCATCTGATTAAGGTTTTGGGACAGGAGAACCAAGTCGTCGTCAAAATCTAGAACATCTAACTGTTTAGTCGCGCACCTCATATCATGTTTCTAATAAGTGCAATTGGGGAAGCGACGTGGTGCAAAAAATCTGGATAAAAATCAATCCATCAAAGGAGGTTCAGGCCATTTCTAATAGTTGGGACACATTTATCAAATCGATATATATATATAACACAGCGCACCCAGTACCTAGTACCTAGGGATCAGATACGAAACCGCCCCCAACTACTGCACCTTTATGCATTGTCAAAAGAGACGACTGATATGAAGTTGTATATGTGGCTGGCAGCTTCATAGCGTAAAACAAATAGCTACAGAAACCACTGCACCTTGTTGTGGATCGATGCTCCATAAGACAAAGATACAACTCAGCCAGAGGCTTAAATAAAAAAACAAAGTGGTGTAATCAGTATTGGACTATCAAAACGCTCGCTTCAAACATAACTCAAGGACAGTTTATAACGGGGTTTTTATAAGCAGTTCACTCTCATGCAAGATAACTCTGCTACTACAAATGTCAAGATTGTTATTGCTGTTTTACCTCCCTTGCCACCGGATGTTCATGTTTGGTCTAACCAGAAAAGGATGTCTTTGAATCTTTAGCTTCTTGTTCATTCTCTTCTTCTGTCACGAGTTCTTATTATATGCCACCATTATCTGATTACGTTTCAAATTACGTCTTATTTACTGTATGAATGGTTTAGATTGTGTTTGTTATTATTTTTTTTTTTAAGGTATTAATTTTTGTTAATTTATTTTAATTAATAATTTTCCCCCCCCTTAAATTTGATTATGTCTGGATGTTACAAATGTATGTTATTATTTTACCTCGATAATGTTGTATGCTTAAATAATGCTAAAAATACATGTGCTATTGAAAGGATACGGTATGTAAGATGACAGAGAGAAGAAGGGTAGAATGTAAAACGGGCCTGCGTGCCCAATTCTTAACGCTTTGAAAATAAAGTTCGTTCGTTCGTTCCCCCTCCTTGTATTTTATTGTTCTTTTAGCTAGATTGTCTTCTTCTTCACTGTCCCCCCCCCTTCCCCCCCCCCCCCCCCCGATCCCCCAAAACTTCGTCCTCTCTGTCTCTCTTTTAAATTTCGTTTTCACGCAATCTACTATCCTTGAGCTCCTTTTTCTCTTCTTGCCCTATTTGGTCTACTGTTGTAGATTTTTGATAGGGGAATTAAGACTTGGGTTGGTCCCTTATGAATAGATTAGAACCAGTAATAGAAAAAAGACCAACAGAGAAGTACTGCACTCACTAAACATACAGGAAAATTGGCTTTTAAATACCATTGCAATAAGGAAGCTGAAATTTTTCGGTCATATAAAAAGACATAATAGTCTGGAAAAAAATAGTGATGGAAGGCATGGTCCCTGGAAAAAGGGGGAGGGGTCGACCTAGACGACGGTGGACCCAGGACATCACAGAGAGTCTGAACTTGTCTTTGGCTGATGCAGGTCGACTTGCCCAGAATCGTGATGCGTTCAGAGCAGCTGTAATGGAGACGACGTTCTGGAAAGAATACGTCACATGATGATGATGATAGCAACAGTGAGAGATAATAATAGAAATAGATTTCCACGAGTGAGATGGAGAAATTAATAGAGTCTGTCCCTGAAATCGAGAATCTTCTGTCTTTCAGCCTATCTTCTATCTTCTACAACAGATCTAGAGGAGTCGGACAGTCTATTATAATATATATTAATACATATATCTCCACTCACATACACACACCCATAAGTGACGACACTTAGACGCAAATAAGTGGAAAAAGCTATAACAATGGAATATAGATATTTTGGAACGAGCTGACCGAAACGCTTGAATAAAGTTTATGTAAATTTATTAGCATAAGGAAAATTTACCACAACACATAAATGTTAATATCAAGCATAGAAAATACCTATAAGGTAATGAATTACTACAAGTATAATAGACCTATAGGTGTAATCTTTTCCCTCGATGTTTAGCCCACGATCCTGTTAGAAGAAAAGTGATAGCCCCAAAGAGTCACGGATATATACACTATAGTCTCAGATTTCCCTCTAAAGTTGAGAAACAGAATGTATACCCTAATCTATCCTAAGAGAGGAAAACCCGCATTTAGCAACAATTTGCATAAATGAAATTTACAAAAAAAATGTAAGTGCACAAATCATATTATAAAAGAATCACTCAGTCTGCTTTCACTCTGTTCTTTCAGCAGGGGCCCCTGTCTCACTTTTCTTACCTAAAATCTTGCTGGTGTTCGCCGTCTGGCGCACGTTAGTACACACACACACCGTTTAATCTGTCTGTCTTTTTGATGAAGCGGATCCCAGCTCTGCAGATTTTGGTTTCATCCAATGGGTCCGGGGAGCGTCCTCTTCATGCGATAGTTTTCTTTTCAGATTTAAGTTAGTGTCAATTTACTCAGTTCAGGTAAGAATTAGATTTAAGCGGGCACACAGTCTCAGAATCACGAGGTTTCCCTTATTTAGGAAGATGACCGGTTGGTAAATTCTCTCAATAGATAATTATTGGTCACACCACAATTAGTCAAAATGTCGGAATGTTAATGTTTTGTAATTTTTCTCGCCACAGGGCTGCATGTACATGAAAGTTTGTGAAGAAATACTATCTGGCTCAATAGGCACAGTATAGGCATTTAGTCTTTAAAACCGTTAGTGAGATTTGTACTCTGTCTATTTCTGGAGGCACACACACTGCCAGACAGGTGTTAACTTGTAAACCCACGTGGTTAAAGATAAAAATGTTTCTTCTCTCAGTTGTACTAAAACCGCTGGTAAAAGTTGGGCTGACCCAAAACTGTATAAGGAAGAGAAAAGTACAAAATACTTAACCATAGTATTCGCTCCGGTTTTAACTTACATTATAACTGCAAGCGTAGAGCTTGTCTTAACGTTAAAACT